>VYZS01020559.1:8738-19390 GCA_013400695.1 Neodrepanis coruscans | reverse complement strand
CCCCAGGGGCCGAAGACCACATCTTCTCCTTTTTTTTCAGCACTAAATCCCTCCTTGGGCTACGGGAGGGAGGGGGTTGTGCGCGGTTTTTATAATTTTCTTGAGTTGTTCCCTCAGTCAAAACCGGGCAGAGGCTCGTGGCTAAGGGGATCTTCAGACCACGTGCTCCCTTCTAATTACCCCAGAGTCTCCCAGGGGAGCCCAGAGAGAGAGAGACAAGCACTATCTCCAGAGCGTCCTCACCTCAAACGCGGGCCCTGGAAAATTTAATTTGTTTGTCTGTTTTGCACTTTATTTGTCGGGTGTTTTGTGTTTGCGCAAAATAAACTGTGATATTTGTGTGTTTTCTTCATTTTGAGGTGTGTTTGTGACTTCTCTCAGAGTCTCTGGTCCAAAATCACTGAATTTGTGGTAAAACCACCACAGATCTACAGAGAGTTTGGACCTTCTGGGGAATAGCATTCAGGCCTGCCAGTCACTATCTCAAGGACACTTTATCTATTTACTATACATCCTTCTGCTTTTGAAAAGTAGGAACTGAAGATATGGCTACGTTACTTGTCTGTTTTTTTCAGCAAAGGGCAGTACCTTGAGGTGAGAAGCAGTAGCACTTTATTTTCCCTGGATCAGTGTCAAACTTTTCAGATGAGTTTTAGAGCTAACCTGCCTGATCTTTAAATAATCTTTTTCTTCCTCTGGCAATGTACATTTCCTCCATTCTCCCCCTGGCAAATTCTGCCACATTTTTACCTCTTTCTCAAGGCGTAAGAACTGCTTACATGTAGAAAAATCCCCAAATGTTTCTTTCCTAACTTTCTGTCTTTGTAAGACACTTCAAACCTGCCATTACTAGGTGCAGGTGTGTGAAAACTTGAAGAGCAGCACATTGCCAATCATAACAGGGCAAACTGCATCCTCCTTGGAGAGCAGAAGGAATGCACTAGTGGTTTTAAATGACTCTACAAGATTATTTTGTTAGTCGAGCGTGCAGAAAGCCCAACTGCATCTTCCCATCTAGAAGTTGCAAAGTGTTGTTCGTACTGCTGCTCTTGTCTCATTGCCATGCTAAAATCAGAGAGCATTATGTACCTGCCTTCTGCTCTGAGTCATGTCCCAGTGGGCAGGATTCTCAAACAACCTTTGCAGGTAAGCTGGCTTGGAACAGTGGCATAGTTCATAGCTTATCTTAGGAAAACAGCTGCCAAGAAAGGGGGTTAAACCCCACATGGTTAAATAGAGTGCTGAGGTCTCTGATGCACAGAGGAGAATAAAAGGCAGGGGTAAAAACCAGCAAGCATATGAGTAGGATAACTCTTCATAGTAAAACTCCTGTATAAAATCCATTAATATTTGTTTGCAGACAACACAGCTCTATTGTACTCTTGACAAGAGACCTGAAATGCAACAGGAGTTTCTGGTTCAAATCCAGTGTTGATGTAGAGGTGCATTGAAGTCAGTGGAACTCTGTAGTATCCAGTGGAGTTGTCCACCATGTTATAAAGCCATAAGAATGCTCAGTTTCTGGTGTCTGTCATAAAAATGAATGATATAAAAGGTGTATATATATGAGATTCCGTAAGGTAGTGATGACAGCGATCATCTGAGCATGTTTGTTAAGATAAGCTTTTCTTGAAAGCTTGTGGTGGGTTTTAAAAAAATTGACAGCTGGTTTTTGAAAAAATGCTGAAAACAGGAAACTTCAGGTATTAATACCCAAGTAAAATAGCAAGACTGCAGTCTCATGTTGTCCACTAAAAAAAAAAATCTAGTTTTTAATTGAGCTTTACAATACTGTTGTATCTTCAGTCGAGTTTCTAAGATGTTGTTGGATAACAATATTCTAGTTGTCCTTTGACAAACATTCAGTTTTACATTCAGCTATGCAGAGAATGCTTAATTAGGCCTATTGATTTGAGAAGGTAAACCTGGAGATGATTAACAGCTTTTAGCTCCATGGAAATGTTTTTAAGAAATTAAACATTTATTTATGAGCAAGAATAAGCATACTGACTTTGTCTCTTAGGGAGACAAGCGAATGAATTGGCTAATAACGTACTCGGTGAAATGGTGAGAGAAGTAAATGTTTGTTTTTTTTTAATGTCATTGAAGAGCACTGAAAAATGAAGACAGTTTTAAAATGTACTGCTGTATTCCTCTGTCTATCTTGCAGCATTTTGCAGTTCATGTGGCATGGTGTAGGTTTTTAGTGGCTGCACAGGCCGACTTGAAATTTTTTTGTATTGGATTTGAGAAATTTTCTGGAATTGGGCCAGAGGGTTATGAGTTCCAGTAAATGACTAGAAGTGAAATTGTGTCTGAATTACTTTTTCACTGATATCTAAGCCATTGGAATATGTGTTATCATAGTGGCTGAAAAATCTCTTCATTATTTCAGACAGCTTTATTTTAGTTAATGTAACCCTCTTCTTCATTCTAATACTGATTTGGTTTCTGATCTATTGGATTCAGTAAGTGTTTGAATTTTGAATTTTCTATGACCTATGTCATGTTAATGTGTCTTTAATGCTTGGAAAGCATAACTTATTCTTATGAAGGTTTGTGAAGTAATAGCACATAGATCCTTAGAGAAGAGCAAATTTTAACAGCGATATTATGAACCTAACCCAGTATATTTTAACACTACTGTAGCTCTGTGTATGAGAGCAGCATAGCTTTTTCTGTTCTAGCTTTCTGTTGGGTTGCCCAAATTTATTAAAGTAATTTGCCACTGAAGAGAGGCACTTCCATGTTCACCCTCCATTCTCAATTTGCTTTATTTTGAAACAAACTCATTCATCCTTAAATTGTAGGAGACGTATTCAGCCCTTGAGTAGTATTTATGATGCTGGAGATGCAAGATGGGTTGTTCTGAGTAAATACTTGCAGAAAAGGGAACTTACCTCAGAAAAAGCAGAGTTCAGTATTTCACCCAAGTGAAGTGATTAAAGTTTCTTTGAAGATCACATATTTGTTTTAAGACCTGAAAGTTTAAGGGTTTTTTTTTAAGGAGATAACTCTCTTGACTTGTTTACTTGTCAACTGAAATGGATAAATAAAATCTTATGATTAAAATTGTACTAGGCTTATCAGCATGGAGAAGAGAAAGTTTCAGTGGCACCCAGTAGCAGCCTGCGAGTACCTGCAAGGAGGCTCATTGAGAATATGCATTTGGAGAAACAAAAGACAGAAATAAAAACATGACATTTGGATTTAATGTAAAAACCACCTTTTTCACCATGAGGAACAGGCTGCCTGGGGAGATCGTTCCATTTGAGCCTTATGGAATGCAAAAAGACTCATCTGGATAAAGCCCACATGGCTGATTTGGCTGGGAGCAGTTGGTTAGTGAAGTCCCCTTGAACCTGAATAATCCTGTGATCCTAAGATCTTTTTCTCCTCAAAGCTGTTTCCACACATGCTTGAAATTCAGAATTACGGAACTTCAGTCCAGTGCTGTAATAATAAGTTGTCAGAGAGATGTTTTCAGGTTATTTGTTAAAATATAATGGGCAAAACTCAAATCAAGTTCAGTTTACAGGAGCGATGCTTCTTACTAGGGACAACCAATGAGAGAGAGGGAAATTAAAGAAATCGTGCTGTGTTTTCCTGTCAGCTAGAATACACATTTTGGGTGCAGCAAAATGTATAGAGTCATTATGCAAACAGTTCAGAGCTCTCAGTGTGCCCCTCTGGATAAAATAAGGTGCTTACATTACTCTGATAGGGTAGAAGTTGGCATCTTCTTTCCAGCACTGGGTTGAGAAAAGGAAGACTGTAACTGAAATAGCAGCTTGGAAAAAACTGCTTCATGGTTCAGTGGTTCTTTGTTGTTATTTTGTTTTAGCCCAGAAGCACTAAAATTAGCTGTCCTCTCGTCTTTGTTCTTATTTTCCTTGTACTCCAAAGTTTGCAAAGTAGAAAATGTGTTGAGAAGCTACTCTGCAGTTTAACTATCAAAACACAGAAAATCAGAGCCCTTGATCTGGAGACTTAAAATGATCACTTTGATTTTCAGGGTTTGTTCTGCAGTTTGTCTAGTTACGTGCCTTTTTCTAGCATAAATTGCTCTTTGGTCATATTAAGTCATATTGGTTTACGCTGACAGTTAAATTTATAAGAATAAGGTTAATTCTGTGCCCTTCTCAATGTCCTCTGTTGTCTTTTGTGTAGTAATGGATGCACAGTCTGTGTGACAGATAGGCTATTGAAATTAATCCACTAAAAACAATCTCTGCTCTTCAGAAAATTAAAAAACCCAGTGTCTGCAATGTTGTGTTCTTTTGAAGGGTAAACAGAAAAGGAGACAGGGTTGTTTAGAGGTGACACAGATGTGACTTTGTCATCATTAAAATGTTTCTTGGAAAAGACTGTCCTGATTCATGAGAATCTTTTCTATTTGAGTGTTTTTTCTGAGTTGCAGTATTAGTCATCTAGAATCATGTATGCTGTCTGCAGTTCTTTTTAAGGATCTTTGCTTGTCTGAAGAAGTTACCTTTTTTTTTTGTTCTTTCTCAGAGTGGTATGTGAACCTTTAAACACAAAGACAACTTTTTCACCTCAATTACTCTTAAAACGTTAAGTCAGCTTGTTCCACAAATAACTGTGCTAGAAAGAAGGCTTTTGTTTTTCATTTATTTATTTTCTACATGTGCTCGGACTTTCTACTTTGGGTTCAAACTGAAGGCTTCACAAACAATTTTGTGGAAAAACAGCATAAGCCCAAGATTTTATTTTTGTTTGAAATCTGCATCACAGTTACAAGGAACCTTTTCAACCTTTGCAAGAGCAGCAGTGCTGCCGTTCTTATAACCCACGTTGCTTCAAGGTCTGGTTTTGGCATGATGAAATCACTGGGATTTGAAGAGCTGCATATTTGCAAATCATCTAAAGCGCCAGTCTTTTGCTGCAAGCTGCTTTGGCTTTTCATGGCTTAATGCATGGTGTGCATAGCTGATATTTACTTCCTTGTAATTTCCACCTGCAGAAGAGGATAAGGAATAGATGATCATTTGATAGTTTTTCATGGCAGGTACAGCACTTTTGTGGAGGCACTTAGGTACCTTTTGCAAATGTGCTTTGGTTGAAACATGGATGGATAGAAGAAGGGTCTGCTGTGTGTGTGCAGCAAGTGGCAAAGTATTGGCGTGGGTGGCTCACTGCTAGTGAAGATACCAGCCTGTGGTTTTGACTGGGGAAACCGCTTTACTGTAGCAGCATAGCAAGGTCAGCGTAACTTTCACATGTGGACAGTCCAAGTTGTTGATTCTTTCTGTTGATTCTATCCTTCATCTGTTGGTAGCACAGATGAGAACTGCTGGTTGTAGTGCACTCTGAAGTCAGAAATCTAAACAGTGAAGTGATATATCCTACACATGTGGCCATAAAGATGCCTTATCAATTTAGTTGAAGGCACTGAAAGAATGCCACAGAGGACTGAGATTTTTTTTTAAGTGCTTGAAAAAGTTTGAAATGGTTAAAAGGCAAAGGCAGTGTAAAAATGCCATTATGAATGCAGCTTGCTATTGAACCTGTAATTCCCCATGATACCTATGAATTTGAATTTCTGTACAACAGCAATCCACAAATTTGGACTAAGTGGTAAAGTGCCAAATAGTGTCTTTTCATGCCTTAGTACTACGAAGGAAGTCTCTTACAAGTTTGCAAACTTCTTAAAATTCTCTGTAGTTGTTGAAGCTCCAGAGGATTAATGCAGTTAATGGTATTATTGTGTGTGGAAGAATTGTGGGATGGGCAAAGGGGAAACATTAAAAAGGAAAGTTAAACTTTTTTATTGCATGTTAAAACTACATTAGAAATCACACTAGTTACTTAAAAGTGCTAAATCAAATAATTGTTCATGTAGAGAGGAGAAGTGATAGTGACTCCCAACATGACCTGATTTCACGTTGAGTTCAAAGTATGCAGATCTCTAATGCTGAATTAACTTTGCAAAGAGTTGTGGGTATCTCTGCAGTATATGTAATGTACCATTGAAATACATAATATTGATACATTTGGCAAGGTTTATAAACTTCTGTGGTGCTGAAAAAAGTCATTCCTTGCTGTTTCAAGGTGAAGTCCAAAAATAAGGACCTCAATTTATGATAAATAGCCTGTGCATTTGATGTTGTCAAGGGCTCTTGAGTTAAACATGCTTGAAATTTTTAGATCAGGCTGGTTTTGAGAGACGATGTGCCAAAATAGAACTGGAAAATTTTGACAGTGGTATTGCATTTTTTTCATTCTTTCACTCACAGGAGGGAACAGACCAGTATTTTTTTATCCTTCCAGCCCTGCTTTGAGCCTACTGCTTGATAAGTGTAGGGGAAGGGAAGAAAAATTGTTGAAGGAACTGTTTTGTATCCTGTCCCCCTAAATGCTTGAATGTCTGAGTTAATTTTCCTCATGTTGTAACAATGGTACTGCAGCTCTGTAGGAACATGGTGTGGCTGTGAGCCTCTCTGACAGCTGGCTTTCATGCCTGCAACTTGGCTTGTTTAATTCTACACAAAAAATTCTGCTGAAAATGATCTGGACACAAGGGTGTAGGCATTTTTGTTGCTGCTGTTCCAGAAAAAGAGCCACAAGCTGGGAAAAGGAAAAGCTTTCCAGGGGCAGATTTATTGGATGTAAAAAAACCCCCAAACATATCCAGAGGGATGTCTTTAGAAATACGCAGAACTTTTCTGCTGAGTTGCAGGATAAGTATGTGTTTTTATCAGGGAGTGCTGGATAGCAAGGCTTTCACTCTTACAAGTTGATTGTCAGTGAGTCCTGCTCTCCATTGTGTATGGCTGATGGGTAATAAAATTAGACAGTGTTTCACCACACTCTCCTCAATCAGAAACTGCCAAATGAAACCGAAATGGAACTCTAAGAATAAGACGACATTTGCTTCTTGGTGAGTGATTTTACTCCTCAAGTCATCTTTTCAGAATTCTGACACCCCTGATCAGAGATGACTCTGTTGTGTTGCAACTGGAGGGCAGCAAATTTGTTCCGCTGTAGGAAGATGGGTTTATAGCACTGCAGTTCTGAAATCAGAAGTATGATGTAAGTCTGGGAAACAACTTGAACTTTTCCTGAAAAGTTTTAAAATCATCCACTGGGTGAATTAAAAAGGCATATTTGAATAGGCAGCTTTTGCTTTGAAAAACTAACATGGATATCAAGGAACTTTACGGTTTGTGGTTGCATCACTTGTCAAGTGATATTGGTTATACAAGTAACATTCTAGTGATCTGCTGTCCCTAGAAGACAGAAAATTGGAGTTTAAGGTTTATGTGAGCTTTCCTGTTTCACTGCCAGTTCTTTTGACTTCCTAAAAGAGAGGATGACTTGGCTGCCTACAAAAGCCCCTTATTAGATGCTTGGATTTTTGAGCTGCATTCTTCTAAAGATATTATCTCTTGTCCTCTGACGTTTGAAACTACTGCACACTGCTCAGTCAGTAGCTAAACTATCTGGATGGTGTCCTCAGCTATGCTGCAGTCCCCTTGGAATTATCTCAGAGAGCTGGAGCACTTTAGAGCAGCCCAATAGTCCTGGGTCTGGCTGCAGGCTGGAGGAGGGCTCTCTGGTGCCAGCACTGGCTTATGGGAGACCCCTGACAGCCTCAGGGTCTGGGGTACAGAGGTCAGTGATGTGATCAGAAAACTGCTGATGTGCAAAGCTCAGAGGACTGTAAGGCTGCTCTAGGGTATGTCTACATGTTCTGTGACCCTGGGAAAAGCATGGAAGTAGCACCAATCAGTTTGTGATGCTGTCCATACTAATTGAGACAGGGATATGCTGGTGTTTGAGCTGGCTGGAGATGAGCTAGAGCTCTGCAAGGCTCCAGTACAGAGTTATACCAACACAGTGCAAGTTTCCAGGCTGGGTTTGGATGGGGTGTGATTTCAGTGTATGCTGAAGGGAGTGTGGGTCAGTCTGCTCTTCTTTGTGCAGGCCTAAGCAGTGACTGGGTCTAGAACCCAAACTAGTTCGTTTAATGAGAGTCTGGTTCTTGTGCACTATGCAGCCACCCCTGTGACTGCACTGCAGGCGTTTGCAGGGTTATGTTCTGGGGTCTGGGCTCTGCATCCAGGATTTGGGGGTGCAGAAATCGAGTAAAGTTGTGCTTGGGCTTCAGTTTTGCTCTGCACCACTGAGAGATTAAAAAAAAATCTCTTCCCCTTGTATCCACAAGAAAAGCTACAGAGAACCAAAATTGGATGAGAAATAGAAGAACCTAATGCATTTGGAGAAAGCAGATATTAAGACAACTGTTAGAAATAGTAGTTTATGTCTCTAAACTATTTATAGTGTAGTCATGATGTCTCCAAAGAGAGCAATACTGTATCACCAACATTTGATAGTGGTGCTCTGAATAGAGAACAGAATGCAAGACAGTACAGATGGCTGACAGACTGCAGCAAATTCCAGCTAATGAAGAAATGCAGTATGTTTGTTTACATGCAAGTTGAAACAGTTGGCTGTTAAAATTGGTTTTAAATCCAGCTCTGAACTGTGTAAACATAGATCACCCTTATGCAGCTAATAATAAAATAGATGTTTGCATTTGAAAAAAAAAAGCTTTCCTTTCAACAGTGTTGCTGCAGTTTGATAACTTAGCTGTTCTGTATTCAGTGATCTTCGGTTCATGTGCAAATTAATGCTGCAAGAAACAAAACCAGTTTACTGAGTGAATTTATATTTAGTCTCAAATTGTGAAACTATATTCATGAAATGTAGGTTTTATGATATAATCTGGGTAAATTTTGCAATGTGCTGGACGTATAATTCAAACAGAGGAAACAGGGAAGACCCAGACATTCTGCTGAACTGCTTCATCCTGTGGATCGTGTTATAATTTTGCTAGGAGTTTACACTGTGAATCATGGGGGTTGAGGATGGCTGCTTTCTGAATTTTAACAGTGAATTTCTTATTATAGTAGTTTTTTCCCTTTCTCCTTTAAAAAAATTATATTTTTGAGACAGCAAATCTGTTGTTATTTAATATTAGCATAGTGATGTCATACAATAAGAATACTGCAATCTCTTATGTATCAGGGAGACAGAAAGAAAATGGGTAATCATTAGTACATGCTTTTCTGTAATACATTTCCACAGGGCATGATTTGCTTGTCAGAATATTTCTGAGAATAAGTTCAGTTTGCTGGAGCAGCATTCATCTCATTTGCTATCATTTTTTAGAAGTATTATCTGTATTATAGAGAGCTGTTAAAATTCTAGAGCATGTTTCAGGAAGATGTTTCAAATGTAACTTATTTGCTCTTGTTTTTCTTGCTGATGGATGTTTAGAATGCATTTGCAGGTAAGCATTATCTGACAAGGAAAATGTAGTTTGCTCTTCACCAGCAGTCATGGGCAGCTGTTCTGCAATAGACCACAGTGGAATTGGTTCCTGGAGTTGCCCATGGATAGGGAAAAAGCAGTAAATGGGATGGGTTGTTGTTTGTGTCCTTTACCATAACATTTAAAGTCTCAAAATGCAGATGATGTGGTGCGTTATCAAAGCATTATGACTGCAGGAGGTGAGATAAATCACTTTGTGTGGTTGGCTTTCAGAAGTATGTATATGCTTGTCTGTGCAAGTGACAATCCTCACATGTGGTCTATATAAAGAGAGACTAGAATGTCCTCTGTGATGTAGACATGCATACATGAATTTAGTTTATGCTGATGAGGTGGGTTTTTCACTTTGCCGATTTGTAATGTGATGGACATTTGCTGATTCTTGGAGAAAAACAACCCTCCTGCCAAGAACTGGAAATCTGCCCTGATGCTAAACAGTCTGAAATCCTGCTCCCATGGGCAAGAGTCAGCCTACTAAACCCAGTAACAATGGAAGTAACCATTGAAACCCATGTTTATTTTGTGTTTTTTTCTCAGTCTCCATACTCTGGGACTAAGAAGAAATTTAATGTTTGTATCTTAGATTATATCCCCTAAAGCACTTCCTTGGCTTTTCAGGTATTTATTACTTATGTAGTGTTCCGTGTAAAGCAGAATCTGTTCTACTTTTGCAGCCAGAATTTTTCTAACAGATGTTCAAGCAGTAACAGTTCTGACTAGAGCCTTGGATTCCTAGAGAGCTTTTGTTTGATTAAAAACAATAACAAATGCTTTGGAGAAGGAGATATATCATAGCAGGGCTCAATGGATGTTTGGATGCCAATATTGAGAATTTCCAAGTTCACATAAAAAAAGCAAACAAAAATCTCTGTGATCTCTTGAAAGAATATAAGCGTTTATGGACCCTAAAAATTTTGTCCTAGGGAAAAGCTGCCAGGAGGATCTCTGTTTTGCCAGACTCTTTGCCCTGGGACTGCCCTGAGGATGATCTTATATTCAATAGATAACAAGGCAGCAAAATAATCTCCTAGTGATGTTGTTGATCTCATCCATAGGTAGGAACAAAGAAGCTGTGTAGCTCTAAATACCTTTGTTTGTCAGGTGTCTGTGAGTAGTAGTAGCAGATCTGTCACTAACAGTTGTCCTAACTCTGTCCTTCCTGAAGAATCCTGTTTGAATTCTGCTTGTCTTGGGTTTAAATGTGAAATACTTGGTGTATCTGAGTATCTTCTCCAGCCCAAGGCTGAGGATTCTAGTGTAAGAGGTAGGGTGTTTGGTAGTGGTGTAGTGCACTG
>VYZS01020558.1:0-30974 GCA_013400695.1 Neodrepanis coruscans | reverse complement strand
CTCTCTGCCTCCCTTCCTCCCTGCATCCTTGCCTCCCTCCCCCTGGCTGTAGCAGGCCTGTTTCTGTGGTCAGCTGCTTCTCCTGGGAGACCCTTTTCAGAGTTCTGTACAAAGCCTTTCACCTCCCTCTGGAAAAGGTGGCTTTCCTTAGAAATGCAGAAGGCCAGCATGCACTTATGCCATACTTTGCTGCTGAGCAAAAGTACTAGGATTTTCTGTTAAAAGTTTTCTTTCATGGAAAAGCATAATCTCCTTTTGTGTTACAACCACTTTGGTTGTAACACCGAGGAGAGGAAGGGTACACACATAGATGCTCCCAGCACTAAGAGTTAAAGTAATATGGGCTTCTTTTAAATAAATACCCTTCAGTGAGTAGCTATTAGTAGTGTGAACATCCTGTGTAGAGGTGACTGAACCACACTTGGAGAGGAGGATCCAGCAAAATATGGATCCCGTGGTACCTTTTATGACCTCTGGTGGTGGGAACCAACTGGGCATGCTCATGCCAGGTTGCTGTCTATCCTACTGAATCTTTTTCTAGTGGTTTCTTGTGGACCCCAGCTTGTGGACCCACACTTGCCACTTCCCTTACCAGGCTTTGAATTTATCCTTTCTGTGTGCCCATGGCCTTCCATGACTTTTTTCCTCTACATGTGAAGAAGCAGCCATCCTTGGGTGGAGGCTGAGCTCCGTCACCTTTCGCACCAAAGGCAGCCCTCAGAGTGAGCATGTACTTCCTATTAACCATCCCAGGTAAGATGTGGTGAAGAATATCAGGTCAGCTTCTGTATCTACATACGTTTAACTGTATCATCTCAGTGTGCGTTCCGTGTCTCTGCTGGCCACAGGGATGGCACAGCCCAAACAGTTTTGTGGGGTGGCCCAGGGTGCAGATGGCTGTCCAGACCTCCATGTGGGGTCCATGCTGGGGCAGCTGGGTGTGTGTGTGGCAGGGGCAGCAGGTGAGCCCTCACCCCAGGCAGCATGGGAGTTGAATGTGTTACATGTGTCGGGCACCCAGCAACGACCCTGAGATGCCTGGGCATGGTGAACAGGGTCAACTAACGGCAGAGGTGTCTTGGGCTGGCTTGCACCTCAGGCTGCAGGATGTCAGATCAGTCATCTCATATTTCTTTGCTGGAACCATGCACACACACGCCAGCTTCAGTCTCACCCATGCTGCCTGATGGCCAGCAGCACAGAGGAGCTGCTCTGTAATCACAAACATAAACACAGATGGGGCTGACCTCTCTAGCTTCTGATTTTAATCAAAATCACATTTATCTCTCTGCAGCAGTAAAGATTTTTTCTTTTGTTTTGTCTTTTTAATAACTAAAAGAAGAGAGGGGAAAGTTCCTGTAACAGTTCTTACGGAAGGAAACCTTGAGAATTAGTAGCAAGATCCATGTATGTTGTACAAAGTTGAAACAATTTTAAAATAGCACACATCACTTCTTGGGGATTTAATTATAAATGCATCATCAAAACTGCAAGGGAAAAATCAGATAAAGAGTTTTCTCTAACTTTATTTTTTTAATGGAATTTTCTAAAGAGTCCTTCTTTCTCTCAAAGTATATTTCAGCCCTACTTTTCCTCTGTTCTTTCTACAAGAAATCCTAACCAACAAATACAAAATCTGCTGTATTACAAAGTCTTTGAAAGACAGATTTTGATTACTTAGGTTCTGGAGGTAGATGGAAATGGAATGGATCTAATTATAGTATCACATTTGTGGTATGAATTTTCCATTCCAAGTTTTAATGGTCTAGTGTAGATATTGCTTGTGATATAACTGCATTAAAAGTTCTTTTCTTTAAAATTTTGGGATATTCTGGAGCTGGAAGATGTAATGTGAAGGGAGTTTCATTAAAATGCACTATAACCCTGCATCTGTGGGGGGATTTCTATTGGTTGCTGTTTCTAAAATGATTATATCAATAATGACTTTATGGGAAAACCAGAAATTTATCTGGTAATTGGATCACTACTGAAATTATTTTCAGGACAAAAGTGCATGTGATTGCTAAAATAACCAAACAAGAGCAGATAAAGTTATTCTTCTTGAAGAAAATAGGATAAATGTTTTTAAAATTGTTTTTAAATATGAAAATAAAATGTTGATATGAATAATGCTAAGTCAGACTGCTCCAGCTGGAAATCTGCTCCATGTAGTTATACTCAAAGGGATGGATATTAATCTATTATTCAACTGCACAAAGTTCAGTAGAATAACTGTTCTCACTAATTGCTAATGGGCAAAATTGCTGGTGCTTATAGGAGATATTCTGGTAACAGATAATTAAGCAACTAAGTAGTTGAAAATGTCAGGAGAGAAAAATGATCTTTTCACTGCACTGAGTTCATTTCAAAACTGTGTCAGCTGAGCTCACTTTGCTCCATACAGCCAGCCTACAGCTCTTCTGGGGAGGTGTGCTATAGCCACCAAGCACACAGAGGGCCAAAGGAAGGAAAACCCATTTTCTTGATCCTCCTTGAACAGCTGCTGTTCATACTCAAGGAGGAACTACAAATCTCCAACAACTGGTAAATGCAGCTCTTGCTTCCATTGATTTGCAGAAACCAGGCTTCAATTGTCACTTGCTTCATGGCTAGAGGGATGTTGTTCTTTTCCACGTCTTATTCCCTGTGCTACTGCGTCTAGAAAACTTTCCTCTGTCTCTGCCATCCAGATATAACCCCAGAGCCTCTCCTTTTTGAGGAGATGCCAGGGCAAGGATGGACAAGGTTTTGACTGTTAAGCGGAGGAGAAAGCACCTTGCAGCCTTTGTGACATGAATTGAAGGGTGAAGACAATTAGCCAGTAAGGACACGAGCTACAACATGTTATATTGACTCCTCCTCCACATTTGAAATTCATCTCTCACTCTTCCTAGAAAGAACAAAGGAGCAATTCCTGACCCCTTGGAGCCCTAGGGCAACACAGCTAGCACCTGACCTCCTGGTATTTCAGCAGCCCCTGCTGAAATATGGGGCAGAAGTGCAGACCCAGGCAACAGGTCAAAGTGGTTCAAAGCAACACTTTAAAAGCTCAAAGATCACCCCAAAGCCTCAGTACCCTTTTCAAATCTGTCACTCTTTTTGGGACAGAGTGCAGTTGGGGACTCCTTTTGCTCCCTCTCTCCCCCCATTGTAGCCCCAAAAGGACCATGCATATGAAACACTGGCTGCCCTCCAAGCTCACAGCTTTACTGGCAGCAACAGAGGGCATTGGTAGCTATGCCCTGAACCCTTCTCTCTTTCAGGTGAGCCTGTCCGTGTTTGCACCTCTTTGTGGTATGACCCAATACCCCCTTGCAAATCCCTGTAGTCCAGGTAGGGAAGAGTGGAGAGTATTTCCCATATTTTGCTGCTGGCCCCGGACAGCTCTTTCTGATTGTGCATTAATAGGTTTCTAATGAAAAGCAAGGCTCCAAATGAACAGGCCTTGAATCCCTAGCTCCAAGATGCTATCCCTCCAGATTTCACTCAAATTCACCTCCTCCTGAAACCTTGGCTGTCCATCCTGTGCCAATAGCAAGCTGATGCAGCAAGGAGCACGTGTCTACTTAACACATGATGGGCACAGAAATACTAACGCACCCTTGCCCAGACATTGACATTGTACCAGACTGGATGACTGGATGGCATTAGCACTTAGTTGGAGTGAATTTCCTCAAAGCTTTGAAAGTTAAAAATTTTTTCAGTTACAAGTTTATAAAATAGAATGACAAATGTAATCCATTAAAGGTATACTTAAAAAATTTTCAGTTTTTCTCACATAAGGCCAATTATAAAACCCAGCCTCAATTAGTGTCAAGAAACCAAAAAGGAGCCCTCTCCCAAAACTCCTCTCTTTGGTAACACTTCAGAAGGGCAGATGAGAGCCTGCTGGGTGAGTCCTGCAAAAAGGCAGCAATGGGCTTTAAGTCAGACCTGTATTGATTCTCACATGAATAAGAGATGAGTGACTTTACACAGCTTCAGAAAATCAGGGCTAACTACATGGAGGCTGAATTTCTTCTACAAACAGAATGCTTTGAAAATATATCAATGATTAAAGAGGACAGCCTTTACATCAGTGGGCATAGAAACTACACTGTAATGGGGTGATGTAGCAGAAAATTTAAAGAATTAACTAAATTCATGTATGTTTAGTAGATGAGAACAACTCAGCAGTCAGAGACGATTTTTCCTGGTTACTTTCAAGACTAGGTAGAGGATGAATGAACATGCAGGATTGTCAGGATCTAGGGCATGATATGTTTAGGAAGCTGAAGTAGAAACTAAAATCTGTGCGTACACTAGAGAATGATTTCTATGCCAGCTTTGGAGTAAATAGCAAGTTCAGTTGTGCATTATCAGGGCTTGGGCTTTTGTCATGTCCCACCATTTTCAGCCTAGAGAGAGTGTGCTGAATCAATCAATCAATCAATACCCACTTGGTCGAGTGAAAAACAAGCCTTGTAGTTGTGTGGCTAATCAAAAATTACAGGAAAACAAGTAGACAAAATACAAGAAAATTCGAAGAATTTAATTGAATTAATGCCCAAATGCTGGCTGACCTGTAAAAGATATTTCAGTTTCATTTTGGTGTTGCTTAATGTTCTCAAAAATATTTTTTTCCATGTTAGAAGAGGGGTCATCTGGATAATTTTTGAAGTGGAGAACAGTGTGTTAAAAGAAGGAGTAGAAAAATTTTAGTTTTCAATGTCAAATGAAAATCATAGAATGGCCTGCATTTGGTAGTACCTTAAAGATCATTTAGGTCTAACCAACCTGCCAAGAGTAGGTGCAACTTTCACTAGACCAGGTTGCTCAAAGTTCCATCCAACCTGGCTTTGAACACTTTCAGGGATGGGGCATCCAGAACTTCTTTGGGCAACCTGTCTCAATGCCTCACCACGCTTTATATTTATATATATATATGTATATATGTAATCAAACCCTTCTTTCAGTATGAAGCCATTCCTGTCACCACATATAAAAAGTCCCTCTCCATCTTTCTTGTAGGCTCCCTTCAGGTACTGGAAGGCTGCAATTAGGTCACCACAAAGCCTGCTATTCTTCAGGCTGAACAATACTAATTCTCTCAGCTTCAAACAAGAGGTTTTCCATTCCTCTAATAAACTTGATGGCTCTCTCTTGTACTTGTTTCAACAAATCCATGTCCTTTCTGTGCTGGGGACAGAGGTGGATGCAGATGTCCAGGTGGGGTCTCACCAGACCAGAATAAGAGGCACTGAATCCCCTCCTTCTGTACACACTTCTTTTGATGCAGCCCAGGACACAATTTGCTTTCTGGGTTGGAAGTGTATGCTGCTGGATCATGTCCAGCCTCTCGTCCACCAACACCCCTAAGTCCCTCTCTGCAGGGCTGCTATCCATCTGCTTGTCCCCCAGCCTGGATTGATAACCGTGGTTGCCCTGATCCAGGTGCAGGACCTTGCACCTGGTCTTATTAAACCTTCTGAGACTCCCATGGGCCCACTTGTCTGGGTCCCTCTGGATGGCACCTTATCTTTCAGATGTGTCAGTTGTACCATTCAGCTTGGTATCATCTGCAAATGGTACAGCATTTCTAAAAAATTCCCAGATATTAAATCCCACAAAAATCTTGAACTTTGATGTAATTGTGCCATTTTTCCCCCCTTGGAAACTTATCAAGTTGACCCTATTCTCTCAAAAATACATATTTTAGAGTTTATCTTGCTGACAAAAGGACTCCTTCCCCAACTCAGAGTTAAAGATGTGAGCTGCAGCCTTACAAGTTAAGTTTCTCCCACTGAGGCTATAGCAGGCTGGTGTCTTCTCCTGACATAAGTTCACCAGTGAGCCTCATAACTCAGGGAAGTAAAAAACTGGTTGAGCTACACAGCTGTAAAACCAGAAGCACGCAGTGAAGAATCAGCCATAGGCTGCTAATTTCACACCACTGGGGAAACAAAGGAGTTTAAAGTTAATTAAAATCAAGGAATCACTCTGTAAATTATGTCTGAGGATGCTGGAATGAAAAGGACAGATGGCAAGGGAATACTTAAGGCAGGGACCTGAACCAGCTCTAGTAGAAGCTGGTATGGCTAGCTTTTGGCCTCTCTGTTTTTCTTGCAGCTAAGGAGACATAGTCATGCAAGGTCTGCTCCAGGGAGCATGCAGCCAGGGTCTAGGAGCCCTTGTACCCTGACTTCAGGCTGAGTTTGTGCATTGCCTCAGGCTGGGTAATAGAGAGGTCTCCTTGGCTATTTCTTGCTGCCTACAGTGTTTGACAGGCTGTTGACAAGGGGAAAGCTCCATGCTGGTCTCTCTGTTGCTCCAGGTGTGCAAGGCACACAAGGAGGAATGTGCTGCAGATGGCTGTTTACATAGACACAGACAACAGGAGATGGAAAGTCATGAGGGCATCCATAGAATGTGAGAACATACCAATATCTGCTGCAGGAAGGAATTCCCCAGCTGGGAGGGCATGTGGGAGCACAGGAAACTGCTGGGAAGAGGAGTGTTGGGGGATGGGGGAACTTCTATCTGCAGAGATGCTGTGGGTTAGAGCATCCCAGCATATAAATGCTATTTTCCTGCTGAGGTGATACCCTCTAGTACCAACCTTCATCCAGCAGCTTCTGCTAGAAGGAGGCTTCTTTATGCAGCCTGAAGAATGCATGAAATCTGCATGAGTTCTCCCTAAGGAGCTCACTCTGTTATTAATCCATCGCTAGATACCATTGGCCAAATCATGTTCTCATTTAAACCTGCACAGAATTGAAGTAACTCCAAGAGTTACACAAATAATGCAGATTTATGCTCTGCTAATTGGGAACAGAGTTCGATCCTGTTATTTTATAATGCTGTGACTGCAGTTTTACCAGTTCTTTGGAGGCAGAGCAAAAGTATTTTTATTTACTTTGTCTGAACTTTAAATGCATTTTGCTGTGATACCTTAACTAAAGCATCTTTCAGAAATGTGGATGTCTCAGATCAATATATTCTACTCTGCCTGTGAATTGTGACCTACTGTCCCAAGACATGCAGGACCCAGGAATTATCAGCCTATAACAGCATTTCACCTCAGTGAATCTAGCAGCTATTACCAGGTTATATACAACATTAGTCCTGACCTTCCAAAAGACTCAGTAGCCAGTAATCCCACCTGTCTGACATTTTAGTCAGTGGGTAACTTACTGTCTTGTCATGACATTCATGTTTTCCTTGGGTAAGATATTACAGCACATTTTTGCCTTTTCTTGCTGAAAATGATCATTTTCGAAAAGCCCATGAATGTATTTTTTGTGAAAATATCTGTAAGCCCATTTTTTTCAGCTCACATGAATGGTTCTTTAACAAAATAATGTGAATTTTCTCTCTTGTGTGGTAGCGGTTTTACAACTAATGAGTTACCTTGTCACAATGGCAAAGTGTAGCAGAAGGGGGACTTGCCACATAGATGTCTTTGGGAACAGTAAATATTAAAAACACTTAGACCCTAAACCATAAAACTTCTCCCTGTGTAAGTAGACTGTTAGGGCTAGAAAATTCATCTTGCAAATATGGAGATGGTGACAGCAGGTGTTAAGTACATGCAAGGACTTCTTCTTTTTAATAGTTCTCTGTTTTTCTACCTCTGTAATCCAAAAGGAAAAGAATGAAAGAAAAAGCTTTCATTCCAAGTGGGAAAGAGATTTCTGGAAGGATTAAATGATGTTCTGCCTCCCGAGTCCTGGTTATGCTGCTAGTCATGCCTTTGTGACAGAAACAGTTGCTATTGCAATCTTTCTAGAAAATATGCTACAGCTGTAGCAGAGAGCCTTAAAGCACCAAACACTGAAACACACAATAAAAGTAAAAAATGGAGAAGACAAATTAAAGCCCTCCACTGAATGGAATTAGTTTATAACAAGAAGGGGAGTTGTAATTTAGTCATGGTTGAATGACTCCGATTTCCTATTAGCATTCACAACTCCTTTTTACAACTGCTTTTGTGGAGAGAGAAGCTGGAATTCTCCAAGGTTTTGGGAATATCTTTTCTTTATCCTGCTTGTCTGCTCCCATCATGACACAGCCTCTAATCCTGCCCTGGATGCAGCAAGATGAAATGGGCTTCTAATTTCATGGTTGAAGGCAGAAGAGAAAATATCTGTTCAGTTCCCTGCAAAAAAATTGCTCTTTGACATAAACCTCCTGAAAATCTTCTTTTGTACCCTCAAAAAGATCAGGATGTGAGGACCCATATGGGTACGCATGATCTCTGGATCTGAAAAACAGAATATCAGGGTTGCTTGACACTATATAAAATTTTAATAGGAGATGAGTCACATAAAGCTTTTCACTGTTTTTCCCTTTTATTCTTAATATATGTTCTAGATAGGTCTGTGGAATATAGCTAGTCAGTGTATGTAGGTACAATCTGATTCATTCTTGTAAAGATCAGGAAGGTGTTATTCAGGCAGCTGCAAGGGCAATTCTCAGAGAGTGGAAAGAAATACTGTATTATGCCCCCTCTAAACTGAGCCCCTCTAAAGGTTACCTTGTTTGCACAGTGTGTCCAAAGAAATCAAAACCAAATCCCCATAACAGGCAGAGTTAAGAGAGGGTTAAGGAATTCAGCGATGCCTGATGTTAACATCTTTCCTCTTTTTTCGGCTTTGTAAGAGATAAACATTTCAGATTTCAATCTGTGGTTCCCAGCAGTGCTGTGGAAACACTGCAGTAGGCCTACAAAAATCGTTAATGCTGGGCCAAGCTGAGATAATGTGTCTCAGCAGGAATGACATAATGTCCTAAAAGAAGACTATGATGTAATGCATATCTCACAAATCAGAGACAATTTCCATTAGAAAGCCTTGAAGTCTAGCAGTAATGCTGCAGTATGCAAGGTTTTGAGGGTTTAGATTTTTTTTGCTTTTTATTTTTTAAGAATAGTTTTGTAAGGTTTAAAGACCTCATGCAGTCTGTCTCATTTACTACAGAAGCTTCTCTTTCGTTCCACTCTTTCTTGCAATTCAGGTGCTTACTGAAAGCCATTTCACCTTGACTGAGATGCCTGTGATATGTTAATATGAACACTGTAATTTATAGCATTAGCATGACTGTTTGTGCAGGTGAGGCATAAAGTGCATATAGCATATTACAGTAAATCCTGCTTAATGAAGGTGTTATGAAGGGATTCATTGGACTCGCTAATGTCTCATGCAACTATTAAGCAGTATTTGTGCAAAGCTTAACTTCGGCTTCAGCGGTGCAACTCCTTAGTCCTTGGTGGAGTTGCTTCCCTGAGTGAGTCAGATTTGGCCCATGTAGTTTATAAACCATCACAGTTAGTTTTCCTATCTTTTATTAATAACCATGCTGTCAGAGTAAAAGGACTTGCCTGCTGCTCAGTGCTTCTCTGATGCATGAGCCAGTAGGACCAGAGTGCTGGAAGCTGCTGCAGGGCTTATTTCCAAGCAGGAGTCCCTCACTAACCATAACCAAAGCCAGTTGCAAAGCTGTGGGCTATCTTGTAGGGTCTCACTGTCCCCTTGGCCTTCACCATTTGCAACTAGGAGACATCAATGATTCCCAGGCATGTGGCTACCTTTGAGGAGGTAGCCCTGAGATATTTGAGCACCTCTTTGGGAATGAGGGCAGAAGCTACTGCCACTGGCTAGCTCTGTCCCTTAGAGGCAAGACAAAGCCAGGAGTCTGAGTCTGCACCTGAGGGAAAGCCCCTGTAGTGGCATTTGAAGGAATGATAGCAGCTTATGTGTGGTGGGATGTGGCCTTGGCTACCTGTGTGGCGCATCACCCTAGAGCCATAATGTGGCAACATATACCCATTCATTGTGCCTTCATCTCACTATTGTCATGTCATTGGAATTGGAATCTCACATGTTTTCAAATATCTCCAGTTCTTCAGAACCAACCCTGATCATGGCTGAGCATCCAGTTCCTGGAATAGAATGAGGGACCAGAGACTTTTCAGTGTTCCATCCCAGTTGGAGCAGGGTTCTTTGCTCTATCTCCTAGGAAAAGAGGATTGTGTTGCAGACCCTTTGTTATGGGTTATCTGGGAAAAGGGCGGGGAGGAAGGTGTCTTTTAAACTTTTTTTTGCTTTTTCCTGGGAGGGTGAAGGAAGGGAAATGGCTGGAGCCCTTGAGGCATGGGGGAGTCAGTAGCAGAGCGGGGCCATGAGTTGGGGGCACAGCAGGTGGAGACAGTGCCACTCCCATGCACTCCTCACAGCCCCGTCGGGCATGGAGTACGGCAGGGCCATTGCAAGGCTGGCCAAGCCCAGCCTGGCGTGGCCTGTACACGCTGCTGTGGTATTGCTGAGCTGGGCTGAGGCAGAGAGTGGCAACGCTGCCAGATGCGGCTGGGAACTTGCTGCTGCCACATGGTGCCACCACGTGACATGGGCAGTGGGAGGGCAGCGCCGCTGCCATGCTAGCTTGGGCTGGGCTGGTTGCTGGTGCTTACGGCGGGCTCCCACTGGCTTCCCCTGCCTTGCTGTGTGCACCACAGCCCTCGCCGAATGTGCTGCGGCTTGGAGTGCAGGTGGGTGGAGAACAGCGAGAGAGGACAGGCAGTGCCTACAGGGTGGAGGCAGCAATAGTGGCCAGTGCACAGAGTAGGGGCAGGCCCTGGGCCCCCCAGGTCCCTGCAATGCTGGTAGCGGGGCAGGCAGCAGTCCCTCCCATGGCAGGCAGTGAGTGCCCCGTGGGCAGTGCTGCCCGCACTCCCAGGTCCCCATAGCACTGACAGGGCAGGCAGTAGCACCAGCCCCTTCCCGTGGTGAATGATGCCCTCGAGCGTTTTGGTGGCAAATGCCACCATATTGTCTAGTGGTGAGGTTGCGGATAGGGGGCGGCACCCAGTGCCATATGACAAAACCGACCAATGGGGAAGCAGCACACACCAGAAAGGGAGCACGAGCAAAGACGAGAACAGACACACTGTAAAAGGAGCAGAAATGGAAGTCGTCTCTCTTCTCTCAGTTCTTGGCACAGGCAGAAGTGCAGTGTCAAAACAGCACGGGCAGTGCTGGCAGAGGACCACGCGGCTCGACGTGGCAAGGATAGGAGTGTGATATCTCTTCCCTTTGGGTCCGCTGGGGTTCCCTTTCATTCTTTTGATTTTCCAGCAGCTTCGGAGTGGGACCCTGCTGCATCACCTCCCCAGCACTGTCCACGTGGCAGCACTCCTTCCTCCCCCTCCACAGCCCAGCAGCCGGCTCAGAGCAGCAAAGTGGTTATTTCTTTTGTGTGTTATTTTTGTTGGGTCATTGTTTTGTTACTGGTTCATGAGTATAGTGGTTTCCACATTTTATATTCCATATATTCAATAAATTCTTTTGTTGTTGTCTTCTCTGTTATGTCTCTCGCCTTTTAGTAATGCTTCCTAGTGTCCAAATCAGGACACCCAGGACAACCAGGACCATCGTTGCACCAATGCATAGTGATATTCCCAAGGATATATCCTAAGCATCAGAGTCACTTCATGAGTGTTTGCACTGGAAACCATAATCTATAAAAAATAACCACTGAGGCAGCTCTTGCCAAGCAGCCCTCCACCACAGGAGGCAGCCACCAGCATGGTTTTGACTACCATGGTCTCTGTGACAGAACTCATCTGTGCTTATCAAACCATCTCATCTCAGGCAGCTGACATATTAATATGTAATTTCTGCTGGCTTTTGTGAATTTGAGGTTTACATTTTTGCTTCTCTCTGTTAAGAATTACTGGAAATGTCAGATACTGAAGGCTTGTGTTTACTTGCCTACAAGATGCAAGGTGCTCAACTGAGATTCAGCAGGCAAATAAACTTGTGACCTTGTTCTAAAAATTAATAAACCACCAGCAACACCTGAAAAGGAGGAGGAAGCTGGCTTCTGCTCCTGTTAGTTCAAGCCTGGATCTGCTTTTCATTCAAAATGGTCTGACTGCAGAGGGAGACTGCTGTATTTTTTGTTACAGATTGGCTTCTAAAGGAGACTGACTCAAGATTGAGAACGATGCTGGACATGCACCACAACCACACAAGTGAAAGATGAGTTGCTGTCTCAAATTGTTTTAAAAACTCATTATCGTAAATAAATACCAAGCTGTGTTACATGCACCACTTAATTAAAAGAACATAGCCAGAATGAGAGCTTAATTATCTAGCTCTAGCAAAAAGCTCTAGGGGCAAATGGGAAATGTATAATTATCGTATCAATGTGGCCTGCTGACCTGCTGGTGGGCTGGCGAAACAGGGACCCAGCTTTCTAATTCTGACCTCACCTCTGCTACATGTTAGGACAAATCATTTAACCTTCTTTCTGACATGGGAGCTCTAATACTTCCACAAGCAAGTAATCAAAGAACCTTGCAGACTAATGTTTGTATAAGGACTGAAGAATTTGTAACCTATTTTGGCTTTTCCTGTTTGCCTTAGATACCTGTTTGAATACTTAGATACCTGCTCACCTTGTCCTAGCTGACCTGAACTCAGCAACCAGGATTGCTTTGGCTAAGGAGGCATTGCATGTTTTAAGATCGTACACAACCACATTGTGAAATTGCCCAGTATCAGCTGTCCTGAAACCATGCAGGAAACATCCTTGCTGCTACTGTCAGCCACATAGAATTAGTTGTGGTAAGAGCTGAAAAAAGAGAAGTGCAGGACCAGGTTTACAATGTATCTACAACAATGAACAGTGCAATGGTTGGTACATCTCTCCTAATTAGTGCAGAGTAAGGGCATAACAAAACAATATTTGTGCAGTACGAATCAAATCAAGATGCCCAGGATCTTTGGATATTCAGTGTCACTGGTGGCCTATTTGCCTACATTCCTTATCTTCGTAGCTATCGCCAACACTCCAGCTAAAGAGAGACACATAGGTCTGGCAACCTATTTTCTGCTTCAGAGGTGTTCTCCTGTGCAGTCATGTAGTGCCTCTACCCTGATAACCTGTGGTTGGCAGTGAGTCCATTGCTTTGAGCACTTAATCACAACAGCTACATTACACAGTACCGAGTCAAACATCGTACCCAGTGGAGAAGTGGCAGAGAATTCCGTACTGTAGTTTTGAAGGAACATTAACAGTTGCTTCCAGTTACTTCCAGTATAATGATCCTGCAGCTGAAATACCTATTGTCTTTTGCTAGTTGTACCTAAGCATGCAGTTGATTTTCCTGCACCATGTGTCTTAAACTGTTCATGTCTGCAGCCTGGAGTGCTGGGAATCTGGAGGTTCAAATTTGGGCCATCCTGCCCTGAGTGTGGGTTTCCTCCCTCCAGACACCTTGACTCTCTGGATGGTCTTAGCTGTGAAATAACAGATGACATAGGTATCCTCTTAGAAAGGTGGGGGATTACTGCAGCGCAGGAGCAGGCTGTTTCCTGCCTTTTCACACACCTTCTGTGATCTGGATGATGGCAAGGGGGTGATCTCAGCATCATGCTTCTTCAGGAGATCCTTCCTCCTTTTGAACTTCAGGGAGCCCATCTTGGTCCTGTACACTGCCTGAATATAACTCACTGCAGCTGCAGTACAGCAACCCACCTGCCTTCCCTTTCCAGAGGGCAAAGCCCCTCAGAAGCAATCAAACGAAGGTTTGGGAGTTCTGTGACATTGCACGTGGAATCTCTGTAAATTCAGCATGCTGCAATGTGTTTCTCTGTTTCTATCACTCTTTAAATGGCTCACATTTTCCTGCTGCTGAGGCAAGATTGATTCAAATGTGAACACTCCGTGTATCCAGTGCCCCTGCAGAGTGGCTGTCTATTCCCTTTTGCATGGGAAGCCACCTCTAAGCCACTGAAACAGTGTTTTCTGGCTTCCAGTGGAGTAACCTGAAAGCAGTAGAGACATCCTGGGTATACCTGGACATAGTTGAGATAGGCCTGGCCTCTCAATCCTCTGCTGTTTTTCAGGGTGACTCACCTACCACAAGCTCTGTAGAAAAAAATAAATCACAGCTAAAGCTCTAGACAGTGGTGTTGAGGGCAGCAACAGTAGTGCTGAGCACAGTGTAGCCTCCTGAGACCCCATTTCCTGGGCAGACAGGATTCAGTGACAGAAGCAGCTCAAGATGCCTTCAGGCACCCGTTTAATTTCATTAAGCAGAAGCTATTCCCAGTCCTGCAGCAAATGTTCTCACAAGCTACATTCTCATTTCATATTTCTGGTGGGTATTTAGAGGAGGTGGATGCACCCAAGCCGCAGTATGCTGCAGCACAGGCAGCTGTAGGTGAAGCAGATATGTCAATCCTTCTGTATAACAGTGAGCAGAAACATGTTTTTGAGTCCCTGGCAGAGATTGGAACCTCTGAGGGCATGATGACTCTCAGAAGCATGTCAATGATCAAACAAATGCTTCAGCTAAGGGAAATCGTGAGTCTCAGTGCTGCTGTGCGCTGGAGTGGTTTCTGGCTGTGAGGGATGGGTGGTTACAGCAGCTAGCCCTTAGATGTCACCAGGAGAGGGGTCCCCAGACCTCCCCATCCAAAATCATCACTTGTGATCAGGTGCACTGATGCCCCATCAGGACATCCACCACTTCCCCATTCCCCATCATGCATTGTACCACCAGTCCTGTGAAACTCACATGAGATTCAAAGGCTGAAACAATATTGCATAATATTTTCCATTGTAAAACTCTGTTTCTAATTGCTGCTCAAGTTGTTAAGTGTATCAGCTTAAAGCTGCTGATTTATTTAAATTTTATCTGAAACAATGTAGCTGCTTCTAAAAGAGAGTGGCAAATAATTTTTTTTTTAATCCATACACAACTGGATATGTATACATACATGTGTAAAATGTGACAATGCTTTCATGTTGTGCACTCTGGAATGGGAGCGCAGGCAATCAGCACAGGGAAATTCACCTTTTCTGTGCAAACCTGCCCAAGCCGCAAACTTTCCCAAGTTTCAAGCCCTGTTTACCCTGGCTCAGTGTGGATTTGCTGGAACTACGAATGAACTTGGCTTACCCAGAGCTCCAGATGTAGTGAACTCACCAGCCCAAGGCTTGTCAGGGAAGATGGGGAGGATGGCACAGCCTCCTCACTCCCCTGCTCCACCATACCTCTGATCCATCAGATGCTCCTCCTTTTGTGGTTATCCCTTTTCTTTGCCCTTGCTGTAACAAGTCCGTGCACAGCTAGTTGCCATACATCCCTTCCCCAGACCCAGCCACGGAGTGGATTTCTACCAGCTCAGGAGATGGGGCCCTGGCAGGGACTGAAAGAAGTGGAGTGTTGCCGTTAGGCCTTCGGCCCAGCCGAGATAAGAAGTGAGACAGGACTCGCAGCGAAGGGAGAGAACAGCTTTACTGATGATGTCCGGTGATCCAAAGAGGAAATTCATAACAATCTCTCCAATTTTATAACCTCTAGTGCCCACCCATTCTACCTTAGCCAACTAAACCCCATCTTACTACTATGCCCCCAAAACATCCAACCGAATGGAATCTTATTACCTATTCCTACTCCCTGTTAGTTCCCCCTAGGTTCTTATGTTTTGGTCTAGCTACCTCTTTATCTATACAGAAGAATGCAAACATGTGAAGAACAGGCTGTTTTCTGCCCTTAATATTCTAAGTTACTCAGCCACCCAGCTATAGTGAAATCCCAAATATTAAGCATCCCCCTTACGGCATCATGAGGATATTTTGAAATGGATTTAAAATCAGAGAGAAAAGGGTCAACAGTCTTTTCAACAGTATGTCTGCCCATGGGAACCTGGGTTTGTGGGTTCTGTAACTTGCAGACCAGCTTCTTGAAACATGAAAGATGAATTTTCTCTACCTTTGGCTGAGCACTGCAGGAGCAAGAGAGCAGTAAAGCAAATGTGAGATTATGACTTAGAGAGAAGAAGACAGAAAAGAGCTGGCTCCCCTATTTCTGAAAATTACTTGCATAAGGATACTTGCTTAGGCCAATATTAAGGATCCAAAGGTTTGGGTTTACAAGAACTTGCTTTCTTTAAAAAGAATGAATTCCCTGATTATAAGTGATGTCTGCATCAGGTGTGCTATCCCTAGAGCCTCTTTGCTAAGAAAATCTCAGACATGGGAGGGTAGCATACAGGGGCAGTTGCTCAGAGTCCTATTTTTGAAGAGGATCTCAAACCAAAAATCTCTTCTCTGCCATGCTGCAGTTTAATTTACCTCTCACCTGAAAACTAGAATGTATCTTGTATGTGTGCTACATCTGCATGACCAAATGACAACTACCTCTGGGGTCTAGAATTGGGGAACAAGCCAGCACATTGCCTCATAGCTGAAAATTAAGGCCACCAGTGTAGCAAACCAGGAACCCTTATAGCCCTGTCTTTGTCCAGCACTTAGCAAAATGAGGTGTACTCCAAGATTGCACTCCTCATCAGGCCGAAGTTGAAGTAATAAGATAATAATATTATAAAAAACAAATAAAACAACCTTAATGGGAATGAATCCATGGGTCTGAATTTATCAACACCCAATGTGAGTTCACAGGACAGGATTCCATGCTTACTGGGATTTGGTTGAAGTACCAGATGTTTCAATGAAAGTGTTTTGCGGGGAAGAAACTGAACATACATATATATATATTACTGTTTACTGAGGGTAAAGGACCCTCAATAGTGAGTGTTTTATGAGTATGAGTACTTGTCATTACTTCTACAACCCAACTAATTCAGAAAATGGAGTGAGTGGGTGGTGAACTCTTTTCTGAGGGCAGATTTTTCACCTGCAGTGGTGCTGTCTGGGGCTTGCAGCTCACTTCTCAGTGCAACTCTGGATACCCTGTATAGGCCTGAGGAAGAAAAGAAGTCAGGCTCAACCTGACCTGAGAGCAGGTAGATATGAGGCAACATTGTTTAGTGGTAGTGGCCAATGCTTTCTATTTGGCCCTGGTCCCTGCAGTTCTAGCTTTTGTTTGATCTGCTATGCCTCTTAGGACTCAGGAAAACACATTGGACTTGACTTCTTCTGCAGACAATCTGAAGTCCTTCATTTATGTCATAATTTTCTGCAACCTTGCATCTATTTTGCATATTCTCTGAAGTACAGGCTGTCTACTACCATGTTGTTGCTCACTTAGCACAGGGAGGTCCAAACCTCTAGCGGGCTTTTGCATTCCTGTGATGGACTGAAATACTGTTAATGTCTTAAACATTGCATCATAGAAAGCTTTTTTGTCAAGGAAGTAACTGTCTGCCTGCAACCACCGAAGCACTCCCCTTCCCCAGTATGCTTCTTGGACTGTGACTGTGCACTTCAGATAAGACTATTGCCTAATCATCTCAGATCTGAGAAATAAACAATGCTCAGTGAAGGAGAAAATATCTGTGTCATCATCCTAGCTGAGCTAAGTGGATGGCAAGGGAGAGGGGTTTTGTGGTGAAATCTCTCCATACCAAAGAAAGCAAACCCCCCTGTCCAGGAAGACCACATAAATGCCGGACATTCACATAAGAGGCAGCTGAGAAGGGGTCACAAACCATCGAAGACCCCCAAAGCACCCCTCGAATCATTCCTGAGGACCTTCCACGACCAGAGGACTACATGTGATCCAAGTGAGGCAACAAATCCAGAGCCTTTTGCAAGATACAAAAAAACTCCCCCTCCACCACCATCAGGGGAGGTGCCTGGCATCTTCTGAACATATATTAGTCCTTTGAATTCTATGTTTTCAGGGAACCCTCACCACCAAGAAGACCAGAAGAACAGAACCCCACGGGACACTGCTGGGTTCCACAGGGTGGTAATACTTTTTCTATTAATCTCTTCCTCTCACCATCTTCCGTGTTCTCCCTCTGTTCCACTTTTTCTATTTCTTTCCGNATGCTTCTTGGACTGTGACTGTGCACTTCAGATAAGACTATTGCCTAATCATCTCAGATCTGAGAAATAAACAATGCTCAGTGAAGGAGAAAATATCTGTGTCATCATCCTAGCTGAGCTAAGTGGATGGCAAGGGAGAGGGGTTTTGTGGTGAAATCTCTCCATACCAAAGAAAGCAAACCCCCCTGTCCAGGAAGACCACATAAATGCCGGACATTCACATAAGAGGCAGCTGAGAAGGGGTCACAAACCATCGAAGACCCCCAAAGCACCCCTCGAATCATTCCTGAGGACCTTCCACGACCAGAGGACTACATGTGATCCAAGTGAGGCAACAAATCCAGAGCCTTTTGCAAGATACAAAAAAACTCCCCCTCCACCACCATCAGGGGAGGTGCCTGGCATCTTCTGAACATATATTAGTCCTTTGAATTCTATGTTTTCAGGGAACCCTCACCACCAAGAAGACCAGAAGAACAGAACCCCACGGGACACTGCTGGGTTCCACAGGGTGGTAATACTTTTTCTATTAATCTCTTCCTCTCACCATCTTCCGTGTTCTCCCTCTGTTCCACTTTTTCTATTTCTTTCCGTCTCTCTCTGTGCCTCACATTTACTGTTAAACAAAATCCATACTATTGACTTTGGCAAATGGTCTAGTTTTCACCATAATTTGGGGAGAGTTATTTCTAATTATTTAATAAAGAGATCATAACAATTCCAAAAATACAGTTTGTCCCTTCTGCTTGTTTTTGCAAACCAAAATGCCTTATACCAACTTAATTGGAAATATGTTGCCTAAGGAATGTGGCCATAAGGAAAGGTCTTACTGGACTACACCAAAAATGCTTTGTTTTAGTGAGGAGTGGGTACTCATCAGGCAGTGGTACAGCTGTACTTTTCATACCAAAAGGTAGCAGCCTAATCTTAAAACTAGCATTTAGATTAAGGTTTAGGCTACTTCTTGCTGGGAAGTAGCAAGCTACTAGCAACTCATGTGCTTCTCTTCCAACACACTCCTGCCATGAAGCAAAAGGTTAACCCCTGATGAAAGCAAACTGAGGACATTTAATGGAGAAGCACAATGTGGGACAGGAAGGTCTGGTGCATCAACAGGCTATGCTGGCCCAAGACATTTAACAATATCCTGGTATATATGCTCCTTTATATGGCAGGATAGCTATTGAATTGTGAAATCTTTCTTTTACCAAATGCTTGCCTAGGGCTATGGCTGGACTACTGACGGAGAACTAAAATGTCGTATTAGCACTTCTACACAGTTCAGTCAGGATGCTATGGTGTGGCAGAATGAATGGCAGCTGCCACAACAGCACCTTTACTTTCTACTTATTATTCTTTGGGTAAAGGTGGATACCGAGCTGTGATCTAGTTCTTCCTCAATATTGAGGACTTCCTTTGGAGACAGTGTACTTTCTCCTCTAGGTAAATATTCGTCTGTTTTTCATTTAAATATTAATTTGTGCTGTCACAATGTCATGTGTAATATTGCCATGCTCTGTGAGGATTAGAGTGATTAGAAGTCCTAGAATTCACTTTAATCAGTCAGTTCAATACTGCTGAGATTTGCAGTCTATTCTCTCCCCTGCAACAGCCAGAGTCTTTCAACATACTAACAAAATTGAAATTAGTTCCTTCATCTTAGAGAAGGATAATTAATCTTCAAACACTGTTTATCTTAGCCCCAAAATCCCCAGAATTCAGAATCAAATTAATTTAAAGTATAAATCTGCTTTACCTAGTAATTGGTTAATCAACAGACTCGATGTGTAATTATATTCTTTGTTCACACTCCTTACAGGCTTGAAAAGACCATCTAATTCCTATATTGCTGTCTTTCCTATAATTAGACCATGTGACATAAAACACTGTATGTATAGTGAACAAATTCTTTCCAGGAATAATTTCTCTGAAATTGTTTCCTACAGATTAATTTGGTAATTTTTTTAACTTAAAAAAAGCTTTCATATGATTTCTTGTTTATTTTGGGTTTCTGTGACTCATTTAGAGATTCTCCAAGGAACTTTATGCTTTGAATCTTACCTCTCTGCCTGTTGCTGCAGAAATCTACACTTTGTTTTAATTTCCTTCACTTGCACAGGATGTAGCTGCAATAGTTAAAGGATCCTTGCTTGCTCTGAATATTGATAGGATGTGGAAAATACAAGATATTGTCATTCTTACTGTATTTCAGAAGAGACTAGCCACAAAATCCATTAGCTGGTGTTACTCTTGTCGACAGAAACTATCATTGCTATTAGGAATTGGAGATCCAAGAATAAATCAGAGAAGGAAATTGTGGTCTTTTTAATACAGAGTTGTGGGTCTTTGTCGTGGTTTTACCACAAGTTTAGCGATTTTGGACAAGAGATTCCGAAAGAAGTCACAAACACACCCCAAAATGAAGAAAACACACAAACATCACAGTTTATTTCGCATACACACAAAAACCGAAAAATAAAGTGCAAACAGACAAACAAATTAAGTTTCCAGGGCCTGTTTTGGGATGAGGACGCTCTGGAGATAGTGCTTGTCTCTCTCTGGGCCCCCCCGGAGAGACGCCGGGGTAATTAGAAGAAGCACGTGGCCAGTCTGAGGACTCCCTTAGCAGCGCAAGCTTCTGCCCGGCTTTGACTGAAGGAGAGATACTCAAGAAAAATTAGAAACCGTGCACGCACCCCTCCCTCCCCTTTTCCCCTTTCCCGATAGCCCAGGGAGGGGTTCAGTGCTGAAGAAGAGAATGTGGTCTTTGGACCCCGGGCAGTAGCCGCCAATAATGGCCTGACCCCTTGCCCCCGGAGGAAAGGAAAAAAAAAAACAAAAACACAAACCCACAACGGGAAAGGAAAAAAAAAACTGAACGGGAAAAAACAACCCTCCTCCCCGAGGAAAGAAAAATCCGCCTCCCCAAAATCCACAATGAAGAGTGCAATTCCGAGAAACAGGAAGTCCACCCCACCAAAAAGAGAAAAGAAAGAAAAAGGGAAAGAAAAAAAAACCTGTTCACAAAAAAAGGTGATTAAAAANTTGCAGCGCCATGTGGCTGTGGAGCAGCCCCGTCCCCAGAGCGGCCCCCGTGCACCCCCGCGGATGCGGACGGCCCCATTCCCAGTGCAGCCCCGTGAGCGCGGGACAGCCCCGGTGCCGGCACAGCCCCACGAGCGCGGGACAGCCCCGATGCCGGCACAGCCCCGCGGCCGCAGGACAGCCCCGCGGTGGCCCCGTTCCCAACGCGATCCCTGCGCGCCCGCACCCAGCGGGGAATGGGGGGGGGACACGTTTTTTATTTCCTAACCCACAACAGTCTTCTTTACTTAGGGGATTCTGTCATAACCCCATTGTGGTCAGTGGTCTGGTAAATAGTTTTCATATTTCTGTTCAAAGGAATTTCCATCAGCTTCATGGGTGCTTATGTATCAGTACATATTAATATCTTCTCTTCTTCAATAATCTCCTTACTGAAGCCTATTAAAATGCAGAATTCAACTCTATTTAAACTATTTAATCTATTACAACTCTGTTTAACTCTATGCATACCTAAATATATTCCATCTTTCATTGCTTTTAATAACACATAGATTATAACTCCAAGAAACAAGTCCAACACTTGTCCTTCTGGTGAATGAGATGCAGGAGAGTTTGACTGTCAACACCTTACTAATATCAGTTCTTAGAGGACAGAGGAATGTCATGTTTAGAAGTGTTCGGGCCCCAACCTCTGGATATGTGTGGATACATCCTCACATTTTGCAGTGCTTTTAGAAGTCTGGGTTATCTGCAAAGCAGAGCCTGTGTCTCCTTTCTTTTGATACCTGCTCAGGAACTTCTACAGCAAGGAGGAAAAATTAAAAGTGGAGACTGTTAAAAGACTACACATGAGCTGCACTTTTCCCTTGTTAATAGCCAGATAGCTCTAATGCACACATTCTCCCTTCGTCATAGAAGCATGGAGCATGTGAGCTGCCTGGGACTCTGATGGAGAGGTGGAGGCCAGTGAGTGGCTTGGAGTGGCAGACCCCACTGTGGGTGTTAGGAGATGCTATCAAAGGCCTTTCTTCATGGCTGGTAGCTCCCCCATCATGATATCAATGAAAGGAGTTGGTGAATCAGCAAGAAGTTTCTTGGCAAAATTACAAATTCGGTTTAACATTAGATCAAGAAATAAGCAGTGAGCTACTGCCTGGGGGTTGTTTTTGTTCTGGGTGTACCCCACTGCCCAAACCTGTCTCTGGTTTGTTAGAGACTGAGTCACCCTTCTAGGGAGAAGGACAAGGTCAGGCATACCAAAAGAACTGCCATAAAGAGCCCTTCCTTCCAAGAACCAATATTTTTTTAAATCTGTACCAAATAAAATGTTTCGTAGTGATAGATTTCCAAAGGTAATGTCAAAGCGTGTAATAGTTTAATAAAACTATCACAGCAATCATTTAAATCTATGCAGCTGAAGAGGTTTCCCTCCCTCTCTACCAACCCCAGTGAATCCTTTTCTGGTCATTTGCTATTGTCCCATTATTTTTGCTAATCAGACAGTTCTTCTTGTTCGCATTCATTGCACTGTATCTCCTTGGTCCTGAATGGTAGTATATGTTACAGTCCATGTTTCTCTCACTTACTTGCCAAAATCCATAACTATCAGAGAATTTCTTACCTCTGCCACCTAACGAAGTTCTGCTTCTGCCCTGGTGCTGAGCCTCCTGCAAGCATTCCCTGGGCTTGCAGTGACCACTCCTTCAATCTTTTTTCCAAGCAGCATCACAACTAGGAGCTCACAGTTTTAAGCAGAGAAGCAAGTTTGTATTTCCTAAAGGTCCCATCTGCAGCCAGAGGGTAGAAATAAGCAATACCCAGCAGCTCCGAGGTACCTGTCAGCAGACACATAGCTGAGCTCTGTCTACATCTAAGGCTCCCCTTCTGAGGTGTTTTCACTCTGCAGTGGTGAGGTTACAGGATCGTTAAGTGCAATGATAATGAAAAGCAGGGGAAAGTCAGCTTTAAAGCTCGATGTGTAAAGACCACAGGAATAAATCTTTGCTTTTCTGAACATAGAACAGAATTTTCTGCTTGTTTAAGGTACTGAAAAATGCAATATGGAGAAAGAAATACAGAGAGAATTTTTGGAAGTGCTTGGCTTAGCTGTGGTCCCTCTCAGCTTTGGGAGCCCAAGCTCTTGGACTGGCCCAAGGCAAAGATTTCAGGACATTCTTGGCCCTTGCCCTGGGCTGTGAAATGGAGCCTCAGATAGAGCCTCTGCATTCAAAAACCATGTGTCAACCTCCTTTTGTCCCATTTCGCCATGTGTAGCGCTGGTTTTGGAATCACAAAGCTGTAAATCTGTATTTCCTTTTATTCAGTTAACAGCTTCTGAGCTCTACGAGTCATATTTCCATGGGGATAAAAACCATTCTTGAAAAGTTCTTGGAAAGACTAAGCAAAGCAAAACACAAACGACCACTGCTATTCTTCTGTAATTTCCTATCTTGGGTAGAGAGACTCTAAAACCATAAAACATAGGAATAAGTGCTAAGATTCTGGAAGCTGAAGGTGGAAGAGAAATGCTGTTTTGCCTGGACTTTATGAGTATACAGCAGTATACTCACAAGTATTCAAGCCACCAGGAATGTAGAAGAAAGAAGTATTTTGAAATTTCTATATTGTTTCTGTAAGAAAACAGTTGAAACAAACTTGTTTTGACAATTTAATAATTTCACTTTCTTTAAGAAGATATTTCTGGCACATTTCTAAGGGTAAAAAACTTTTTTTCTTGCACCTAAACAAGTTTCTAAGGAGGCTAGTAGTGTCTTTATACAACAGAAAATATTGTCAAAATATTTCACTTAATCTTTGTAAAGAGGAAAAAGTGTCTCTCTCCCCTTTTCATTTTGAAATAAGGTGATCTCTTAACTCAATAATCCTTCCAAATTTAAAAAAGCTGTCCAGAGTTCCTTTAATTGTGACCTTCCAGGAGACCTGGGATTTCATTATTCAGTTTTCACTATGCCCCTTCACAGACCGTCCTACAGCTACTTAGGAAGACTTCCTTATTTTTACCTAAGGTACACCTTCTGCAGAGCTTCAAGTTTTGTGCTTACAGGACAAAAGTGTTCAAATATTCCTCATCTGTGTAGGAGGCTAAATGTCATAGAAGGGTACACTTTGGACCCACTCCCATACAATTAATAGAGCAAGGACTGCTGAAACAGCACAGATGGATATAAAATGAAGCTACTAAATGAAGGATAAGATGATGGAAACTTGACAGCCCACTACTGCTCCAGCAGATACCAGGATCCTTTGCTCTGGTGTGGCCTAAACCACTCAGTAATTAAAATATTTCTGTAATAGAGCACAGTATATTTCTGTAGAGTATCTTGAGCTATTCAGAGTTTCCTAGAGTCTCATTTCATCCTCAACAACGTAGGGATATTAAATTAAAACTCCTAAAAACAGGCTATCTTTCCATGGCTCCTTGTATTGGTCAGAGGGGTGCTCTGAGGACAACCTTCCTTTTCCTTCTTAATGTTCATCTGTCCCACCTAACCACAACTGGGAAGCTAGAAGCTCATACCACAGGCACTACCATGATAATTTTAGACAGGTTTGTGAATCTTAAAGGGTGTTGCTTTCTGTAATCACTTAGCTCTTGCTACTCAGAAATCACCCCTCTTTTCCTGCTGCACAGGAGATGCAGCACCTCCTAATGAGCCAGTTTTCAGGTTCAGTTTAAGTATTCCTTGCTTAACACTCTTCCCCCTTGCCTTTGAGAAGCTGGGTCCTCTTGTGCAATCTCAGTATGATTAATGCAAGCATCTCTGCAGGCCCTGCCTTTGAGAGAACTCTCCTTTACAGCTCTGGTTTTGTGAGAGCTCATACTTTGCAGGGCTTTGGTGTTACCTTTGGAATGACAGGTACCGCAGCAAATAACGCTTCATCAGGACAGCACCTCTTGAGACTTACAGTGTCCTTCTAGTTGACAAAAAACCTGCAGGAGAATTTGGATACAAAATAATAAATTTAATTCTGAAAAGAATCACACAATTTTTGTATTTTTAACGGTCTCTATGTCTCTAACGTCATATTCCTTGGGGATCCTTACATTCCTGGCATGTGTGAAATTTCTGAGCCTTCAGGCTTTTGTTGGGTTCTGCAGAGTAATCCTCCTAAGACATGCAGAGGTGTTTCTGCTTAATTTTACAAATATCCTCTGGAAAGTGGATACTTTCCCTTGGAAGTTCAGCCTCATTATGGGTCTAAATTTGTGGGTAGGGGTAGGTACATTATAATGGCAATGACTGATATCTGAAGATTTTTTGTGTTCACAGTGTTCCCTAATGTAGGCCATTTTTTGTCATCTAGAGTTGCCTGATAATGATGTCATTTCCATTGCTTGAATGTTGAAGCAGCAGCCACATATCATGGAGTTAAAATTACTGTTTATGGAGCAACTAAATTTTGTTGTTATCAGTTTAAGGCAGTGTTTGCTTTGCTTCTGGGGACAAAATGACAATTGGACTTCCCTGAAACTCATCAAATAGGAAGAGAGTGACAGGAGTACAAATCTACACTGTAGTCAAGTGCAGGGGGTGGGGGGGAAAGGCAGAGACAAGTAAAAAAGTGAGCTATTTTTGTGTGAAGATATGATGACCATCAGATAAAAACGACAAAGTTGTACTTGTCAGAAAATAAGTCACATTGCTGATTACTGGATAACTTTGATGTAATATTCTGCAATCACTTAACTGAGATTTCATGGCAAGATAAATGATGAAGTTTTTAAAACGTGAATGAAGAAGAGTTTTCTTCTAATATCCAGCTGTCAGACAGTTCTTCTGTGGCTTATGCTGATTGATCATGATTGGGAGTGAACTAGAACATGACCTTTAAATAATAAAGAAAATGATGCAGATTTTAAAGTGAACCGTTAAATTTTTAAGTCTTTCCTAAACCTTTTGAAACCCGTTTAGGGCCTCAAATTGTTGTATAAACATATGTGCTTTATATGCATATGTGCCTTTGCAAACTCATTAATATGAAAAATCAGCAAGAAAAATCACCGAACTACTCTGTCTTCTGTATCACAAAAAACTGTGAATTATGTTTAATACGCATTTCCAACATTCAGGACTCACATTGGAATCAGTGGTTTATGAGATACTATATGTTTATAAGCAGAACACATGTATGGAGTGAATGCAGACTTATTTCCTTTGAAAAAAAAATGCTGAATTTTAGTGCATGACATTGGATAAATTGTTACACACACTTTGGAATGAATAGTGAGCATAAATCTCACTTTGGACATTTCATGAAATATTTACAACGTATTTTAAACTAGCTTAGTTGTACCAATTCTTCTCTAGTACTCACTGCCTACCTTGTGTTTTCATGGAGGCCTTCAAAGGAAGTTTGGGTGGTGCTGGCCAGCCAGCCACTGTGCCTGCCTGACTGTAGCTAGATGGAGACACCCATTTGCCTGGGAGCTGGCTTGTACTTCAAGAAGTAAAAGCAGGCATGCATGGACTGAAGTTTTGGGTGCCTCCAAAGCCCCTGGATGAGGTAAGATGAGTTAGGTAGCAGATGCACTTCTGAATGGTGGTCGTGTTTAATCTGCCACATCTATGTTTTTCCTAAAAAAACTGTTCATGCAAACATTGCAAAATAAAATTCTTTAAATGCATAGATGGTCCTCTCCCTCACTAAAATGGAGGGGGCAATCAAAACAGAATATGACCGCATTCAAAATGTGACATTAGTTTGCTTTTAGTTGTAAAGGAAAACCAACATGTCAACGTTCAGTTAGGTGGCCAGAAGTTTATTTAAGAAAGATGGTCTTGTGCTCGCAGAAGGCTGAGAAATGATGCATGGTGATAGCACTTCTTCCCTAACTTTTTTTACACACCCGTGCTGCAGTCTGCCAATGCTGAATTCCTTGGCATGAGATGTTTCACAAGATGTCTGTCTTAAAGTACTAGACTTTGTTTTTTTGTGAAATTCTGCTCCTTGCTCCTCACCTTTATCAGTAGCCAGTTACAGAAAGGGAAGAGGAAATGGACAAGTAGCAGAAATACTTCCCTGTTTTCTCCCCAAGAAAAAAAGGCAGGAATAAAAAAATCAGAATTCCCTCTGCCTTTTAAAACTCCTGTTTCTCTCCTCAGGCAACAGTGGGTTGGGAGCACATGTTTTCTTTCCTATCCATAATAAACTCTAAAATTCTTAAAAGTTTGCATTTAAAACAGGACATTTGTCAGTCTGTCATGGTTTTACCACAAAATTTGCGATTCTGACAAGAGATGTCCGAGAGAAGTCACACACACCCCCAAAAAGAAAGAAAACACACAAATATCACAGTTTATTTCACACACACTGAAAACCCAACAATAAAGTGCAAAAAACCAGACAAATTAAGCTTCCCAGGGCCCGTCTTGGGGTGAGAACGCTCTGGAATAGTGCTGGTCTCTCTCTGGGACTCCCGAAGAGATGCCGGGATAATTAGAGAAGGCCTGTGACCGATCTGAGGACCCCCAGCAGCGCAAGCCTCTGCTCGGCTTTTCTGAAGAAAAACACTCAAGACAGTTAGAAACCACGAGCCCCCCTCCCCTTCCCTTTAGCCCCCAGGAAGGGATTTCAGTGCTGATGGAAGAGATGTGGTCTTTAAACCTGGGCAACAGCCGCAGATAATCACCAGTCCACCCGCCCCGGGAAAAGAAAAAAACCACAAGGGAAAAAAACGACCCCCAAAGAAGAAGTCCGCCCCCCAGGAAATCATGAGAAAAATGCAATCCCAAGAGAGAGAAGTCCACCCCTCCGAGAAAAAAGAATAATCACGAGAAGAACGTGATCCCAAAGAAAAAAAAAAAAACAGCTCACCCCCTCAGACAGACCAACACCGTGCTGTCACTGCAGCGCTGCTAGCCCGTCCATGTGTGCAGGGACAGAGGACGATGCCACCACCACGGTGAATCCACGCTGAGAGAGCGATGCTACCACCATGAGCCTGGAGTCCAAAAGAGAAAGATGGCACCCACTCTTCCCTTTTTAAAGGGGGCCCCGATCTGCACATGCGTAGATGACCCCTAGGGGCCGGTGTTTCCTGCAATTGGATGGTCGGCACCCCGGGGCCTGCCTCAGCAAGGCCTTGCGTGCGCAGTCGCTCATGGGAAAAGCTGCAGCTGTCCGGAAATTACACGCGCGCCGGGAAGGCATTTCCGCTAATGGCGGCCGCTGCGCCGCATGCTCCCGGGCTGGCCACCGCTCCACAGTCGGCACGAGCCGCCATGCTCGCCCCGCTCACCCCGCTGACCCATGGCTGGCGCCGCTCCAAGGGACACACATGCTGAGCAACGCCGCTGCCGCTCGGCCGGTGCCGCCCACACTCGCCTGGGTGGTGGGTGGACGGGCCAAGTGGCCGGTGCCGGTGGGCAGTGAGGAGGAAGGAGGAGTACGGTGGGCCCGGCGGCTGCGCCCGCCGCCGCGGCAGGTGCCACTGAGCCGCCCGAGTCTTCAAACCCCCTGCTGCCGGCTCCGGGCGCGCTCTCGGGCCGCGCGGGCAGGGGGTCACCCCCGTCAGACCCCGCATGGTAGGAGAGAAGACCAGTTTTACTTTTGTTTTCACCCCATGACACAGTCCAATAAAATTTTCAGGGGAATGTTTTCAAAATAGATAAAAATGAATTTTTTTTTCTCTTCTTTCTCCTGGATCTTATTCAGGTTTCACTTTTTGCATTTTGACCTTATTTGGGCTGAGTATAAAGAGGGCATGAAAGAGGACTTGTAAGACTTCGGGGTTTGTAGCTGAATGAGAAACATGTAAGTGGGGGATACTGTGAAGAGCCTGATTTTTAGAATGGAATGTAAAGGTCAAAAAAAATGACCTTTGACACTTCCTTGTGATCCTGAGAGAAGAGGCTGTGCTGCAGATTAGATTGCTCAAATTTCAGACACACGTAAAGATGGAGTAATCCAGGTCCAAACAGCTGAACTTCATAAATTCTGATGCGGATAAGGCTGTTCATGCCATTCACTCTCAACAGTTTTGTAAGTCATATTTTAGGCTTTTGGAATTGTGTGAAGGAATCTGCCTCGAAAAATTATGTCCAACCGTTTAGATTAAAATGGAAACCTGCTTTTTAAAGTTAAATATCTAAAGACCATAATCACATTATTTATGCAATCTGGGAAAACATGAAAATAATAGTAAACAACCCTTTACAGCAATATCTGCAGTTTACTTTGGAATATTTTTAATGATGTTGTTGTAACAAGTGTGTCATGAATTTTAATGGCAAAAGGAAGCATGATAACACAGATGTATATCAAAGTCTATTATATGAGAGCCTTATATCAGGAGAAGAACGTATTTCTGTCATACTCAAAAGGTCATCTCAGACCTGAAGAGCCAAATTATTAGATGCATTAGATTAATATTTCTTCTCCAGAATGGGGAATTCTGATGATGTCCGTTTAGATTTCAATGCTTAAACCCAAAATTTCCAACCACCACTGTAACACAAAGGGGGCAAACTTCCATTTGCATAATTTTTCTTTCATTTTTTACCCAACTACTCGAAATCAATGAAGTTTCACAATGAAACAAAGTATTTTTACTCCTAATTTCTTGTAGAGGAAGCTGAAAAATATCCCCGTCATAACACAGTACCACATTTCCCTGCTTAGCTATGGCCTGAACAGAGAAAGAGATCCTCTGGCCTCAGCCCTACAGAAGAATGGTTTTATGTGAGGATCTCTCTCATCTCAGCTCTTCTGGCTCTTCATGCTTGTCCTGCACCACTGTGAGCAGCAAACACCACTGCCAAGGCCTATAAACACATATTTCTTGAGATTTTAATAAACTTTAGAGCAGCCTTCAGGTGTATTAATCTTCTGTGAACACCCATTACAATCATCAAAGAACTTTGATGTCCCAAACACCATGTTGCCATCTTATTTCATAAAACTTTGGCAAAATTTTAATACACAAAGAAAAAGATTGTGAGTATTTTTAAAGAGACTTTTGAAGCCTACAGGTGGGATTCAGACAATGCTATTTTTCAATGAGCTTATAATTGTTATTGGCAAAATATTCTTGCTATTTTATTAAAACTGAAAACAAAATAGCTGTAGTTTATGTTACATTGTCTAGTGAAAAAACTACAACAAATAACAATTTTTTTTTCTTTATATTTGCTTGATTCAGAGCATGTGGCAGTTAATGAGTTTCTTCATTTTGAATATCAGAACTAAATTGCTTTGGATAGCAAAAGGCCCGCACAAGCCCATACCCCAAACCCTAAATGAAACAAATTGGATATTTAGTCCAAAATCAGGCTGTTGTAATTGGTTGGATTTTCCTTGTACAACTTTGTATGTATGTTTTTTTTTCTTTCCAGAAGAGACTGCACACAATGATTTGAATGTTACTGGATGCCCTATTCCTGCTAAGAGAAATCTGTCTTTTCTGAAGAGATGCTTTGTCATTATATCTTGGAGTGGGTAGCAGTAGCTGGCCTCTGGATTCCTGCATAGGCACCAGACCTGCACAGATTCTCTACTACTCATGGCTCTCTAGGTAGGTGAAACATGCACCATCCTCACATCTTTCAGTGACTGACGGTTAGGGGGGAGGTTGGGTGGGCAGGAGAAATCAACATATAATAATTTCTTATGTCTTTGACATTGCTAATGAACTCACAGCATGGGAATGCTCATGTGTAGACCTTATCCAACTTCTCCCATTTATGTTGTATCCCATGTGCGGATTCATTATGCACAGGGTGTCAGCCAGAGAAAATGCTGTCCCATATAGTATGGATATACCGGTGGAGTTTCAGGGCAATAAAAAAGAGCTTCTAATCATCACTCATTAATATCTTCCTGCTGCTCAGAGACTAAACATTTCCAAAAAACAGTAGGAGGTTGTTATACTCCGGTTAGTAACTACTGTACAGAAAAAGAAAATCCTGACGCGTATTGTACAGGCTGTCAAACATCACACGACCATGAGAACTCTCCTTGGTGTTAAATTCAAACACCTACAACTGCGCAGTTCAGAAACTACAGTGGTAACTGCAGTGGTAACACCAGCTTGGGAACCAAAAAGTACAGCCACGTGGCAGTGATGTAATGCATTATAATATTCCCTTTTTATGGCAACCATGTGATGCCGTAAGAGGGGTTCT
>VYZS01020556.1:1015-15250 GCA_013400695.1 Neodrepanis coruscans | reverse complement strand
AAATTCATTTTTCAACATAAGAATAGCTGTACATCTTCAGATATTTTTAATAACATGCAAGTGGATTCATGTTTAATTAGCACAGCACAAAGAAAAGCCATAATATAGTGTGGGTTTTAGCAATTACATGACAGTTTCAGGAACCAAAACAGCAACATTTTCCCTCTCAACTACCAATGGTTTTCTTGAATATTGTAGCGAGTTGTGATCTTGGCACTTAAAGATCACTTAAAATGATATTCCAAACCACAGGCATATATAGATACTCTCCTGGCAATCAGTCTGGGGTAAGAAACTATTTCCTCAAATTGTTTGTTAACAACTCTTTGCTGAGAGTTATCATTACAGCTGAACTGTACTGGTGGGTAACACACTCTCTGCTGTTCAGTGCAAAAACCCAGCTGGCTGAAAGCCCCTTCCCCAGCAGACTCAACTCCTCCGGGCAACTTTGCACTGAGGCAGGTGAGGAGCAACTGTGTCACATGTGCAGCTCAACTGAAGTACTCAGTATCTTTGGGAAAGTAGGACAGGAACATCTTACACACACACACACACATTTCCAAAATTAATGCTTATTCTTCAGCTCAGTGGTCAACAACTTCTGTCAAAAGAACACAAAGGCCAATTCTCAGTAGCAGAACTGGGGGCAGAGCACTTCCTGGGGTTAAGCATGGCAGGCTACTGCCCTCCTATTTACAACGGGCCCAAAGCCAGCAGGCACCTTGAAGCCCCTGCCCTCCACACAGGCAAGGTATTGTTAATATCAAACACAGCTCCCAAGGAAACCCAGAGTCAGCAGGAACCAAAACCAGAGGAGCTTCAGCTCTTCAGGGACACAAGCTAAACAAGCCAGTTTCTCAGCTTTTCTGCACATGTTCGTACCTTGCGCCAGTGTCAACCTTCAAAATATTCTCCCTAACCCTTCCTGCTCTACCTTCTCCCAAATTATTTCATCTAGGTTTTTGAATGCTTAAGATGAGTTCCCTCTTCATGGAAAAAGCAATGCTCTGTTTCTTAAGTCCTACACAAACAGTAAATTATTTATTATTAAGAGCAGCAAGCATTACTTTAAGCCTGGAGATCAAAACTGTTTGATATAATTTTGGTAACAGAAATTTTTCACATGAGAACTCAAAGTTCTCTATTGCTGAGGAAAAAAATTCCATTAGATACAATAGTTCTGGGGAGTTCACATCTTCCTTGGCAGTTGTTTTGCACAGGTGAAAGGAAGGAAGAGGTGCAGCTGGAGTGCCTAAAGACTTCAATTTGTGAAGGGCTGAGAGAAAAAGAAAAATTGAAAATTTGCCTTAGTTAAAACTCTCCAGAAGTAGCTTTCCTGTACATAAAACTCTGGACTTAAGCCCAACATTTTTTAAGAATTTCTAGGCTAAGGTGTGAGCAATGTCTTTTCCAAAACAGTAGGAAGCTGCTTTTAAAAGCATTGATAGTATATTGATAAATATTTGGATTTAGCAACTCCACTGGCCAAGAATCTATTTTTAAAATAAAGGCAAGTGTTCCAGTAAGGGTGAAAAAAATCCCAAAGCAAACAACCTGCACACCAACACCGAGTAAAAAACTACTGGAAACATAAGTAACATTGGTACATGTTCACAACATGGAATAGTTATTGCAAGGATGGAGTAACTGGCCAGCCATATGACCATCGGCACCTTTAAACTTGAGGATATGTTTATTAGCTCTCTTCTCATTCATAATGTTGATTTTAATTGCCTATGAGCTCTCTACCTGCACTGCAAGCCAACTAGACACTACAGAAGAGCAATATCAGGAGGACACTGTGCCCAACTCAGTATTATCTGCATCTCATCAAGTATATCAATTTGAACTAATGCATGCTTAGAGCATTGGCTGACTTGAGGCATGCTACTCTGCTAGGATATTAATATTTGCATTTTAATTACCTTGTAGTGTATTTATTGTATTTTGATGATATTTTAAGGGCTATTGCTAAATTTACATTCCAAAAATACACGAGTGGCCTTTTATTTATAGAGCATATTCAGCAGTGCTATGAACAACATGGGACATTGAAGAAGTAGGTGTTTTCAAGTTAAAACTTGTGGTTTTTTTCTGTTTAGCCCATCTGGACACAACAATATGTGTTCAAAGAAAGTGCATAAACTTTGGACATTTCAGTTACTATAGAAATTATTTGTAAGCAATTATTCCCATGGCAACAAGCTTCATTTAAGAAGTGCATTATCATTAGCCCTACAAATGCACGCTAATCCCTTCTCTTGGTTGGACACTGCAACTGGGCAATTAATAGTGCAAAAACAGGAAAGAAATTAATGTTCCTAAATGAAAATCTACCAAATTTTCACAGACCAAGAGAACATCAGCATGACCTTCCCTCTAAATTCTAAGCCTCCCAAGATCTTTAATTGACAGAACCTTTTATGTGAGATTTGCAAATTACAAAGCTGTATTTTGACTCATTCCTTACTCGTGCAGCGAGAAACTGCTGGTATTCCTTTTTTAAAGTAAAGGGAAAAAAAACCTGTGAAACCACTATGCATTACCTCAGGATAATTTCTTCACGTCAGTAGTACTTAAGAGAACATCTAAATCTTACCTAGAAAGTCTTATGATGATACCATATCACCATTTCTACCACAAATAGCTGAATACAAGTGATACTTTAGCTTTACATCTTTGCAATAAATACTTTATTGAATTTACCTGGCTTTTTCATCCACATTAAAATTACGTATATCTTCACCACCACCAAGAACAGTGGAAGTGAACAACAGCGGTTTCCAAAACTTAAAAATCACATTCATTTTTCAAGTTAAGAAAAAGGGCCTTCATTAAAGATACTACTTGATATTTGCTGCTAATTTTCTTTACGAATGAAGCGTATAATGAGATGCTTTAAACATGCTAGTCTGGTGAACAGCAATCCATAGATCCACTGATTCTGTAACAGCAGGGATAACCAAATCGTTACCATTCACTGGCCTACTAAACACCACTCATAGCCGGTGAGAGCCAACATCAAGCTTTGTCCTGGACCAGAAATCTCTACTCATTGCTTTGGAAATTAAACAGTAACATCAGTAAGATGCTGCAATGGTATAAGAAGACTCTCTCTCACTTTAGAAGACAGTGCCATAGCTATAAGTCAGGACACCTCAGTAACCAATGCCAGGCAAAACATTGAAAAAGACAGTGCCAATCACACTACGCTAATCTTCTCAGATTTGCCTTATTGTAACACACCATTCATCAGTGACAGCCTGACACAGCCTTTGTACCAGTAATCAGTGCTCCACACTCCCAAGACCCCAGAACCAGAGCACCCAGCCCACCCCTCCTCCCAGCAGGCAGAGCTCTGCTGTGGAACACGAGGCCTGGCCAGGGCACAGCTCTGCTCCTCCTGACCTGGCTCAGCCACTCACAGGGTATTATGGAAAGTTCTCCTCAGAGTGCAATGTGTGTTAGTAATTGCTAGTTGTGTTACTACTGCTCCTCATATGGGATTATCATGGTGAAGCAACAGCACTGATTAATCAATTAGCATGGATTCATTAGAGAAGAGATGAAAGATAGGGCAAAGTAATTGTGTTTACTGAACAATGGATGATAGTCTGCTTAGAGCCCAGGATTTCTAATAATACACAGTCAACTAGAGTGATATATACATAACATCATGAATATTTAGAACATCCTCGCTGCAAAGCCAGACAGACAACAAATCAGGCTGTGTGTGACTCTGTGTGCAAGTAATGCTAGAGCCTGAAGAATGCATACAGGGGAGAGAGTGCACATGACAGATGGCAGACTCATAAATATTTTAGCTTTGACTGAATCTTTCTAGAACAGCTACATCATTTCCTAAAATCCAGTATACACAAGCATGTCTGCACAATACAGTGACCAATGCTACAAACCACCAAAAAACAGGTATCACAGATACATTAACCATAACAAGTCATGTTAAGCAGAACTATACAAAAAAAACCTGACAGAGCCCACTCTATGAAATAAACTGAAGCATACAAGGGTAACTTAGAAACTTTTCCTCCAGATTTCCGAGGTGCGTATCTCTTACTGTTTGTCCTTGTCAATGGCTGAACACTGAACTTACATCAGCAATTAAAGAACTTAAACAGCAAACTCCCAGACATGTCTATCAATATATGATTGGTACCTTTAGGCATTAATGCAATAGTACAGACCCTTCCTCTGTCTCATGCTGGTAGACAGACTAGCCAGCAACACATATGGATATCAAGCGATGAGATAAGAATCAGTTTCTTGAAAATATGGTACAAATGAGATATTGAAATATAGCTTCTACTGCACTCTGCCTGAACAGAAAAAGACTAAAAGGAATGTAAAAGGTTACAGGGGAAATGCTTCACTAAAAGGTTAAGGTAGAAAACATGCCCTCTGTACTCCATGAAGTCAGAAATCTTCACATAAATCAAATACCAGGGTCTCATGAGAGACCAAATCTGTAGGATGACAAGGACCTGAATCCTCTCAGAGACCCACTAATCCAGTATTTTCCCAAGATGTTTCCGCAATGTCCCAGGGAACCATAGTTTGTGATTGCTGCAGAGCTTCCTCAACTTGGAATGCAGCCCCTGAATACAACCTACTAAGAATTACACGGCCTGTTTAGATCAAAGGCACTTTTCATTCCTGCTGGGTGTTAAGTACCTCCTTAACTGAGTGGGTTGCAAATTTATTTACTTTTCAAAAATATCACACATTACAGATATGAAAAACTTAACAGTTTGCTTCAGTCTAAGTGACTTAGTGAGTCACTAACAATCTGAGCATCATTCTGTAGACATCTTAATACTTAACCATTTTTTTCCATACTTTTAGAGATGTTAAACTCATTGCAAGTTAAGTTCTTCCAAAATCTTATCTGGTCACAAACACAGTATGAAAGTCTCTTAAAATATCTCAGTACAAGAAGGAATTAATTCCCTTAGAGATACTATTCTCTCTCCTTTGCCCTGGGCATTCTGCAAAACAAATTGCCCATCTTCATTCTCAGCAAGTCATCATGATGGCCATAACACAAATTAGTTTTATCAGGCCTCTATTTGACAGGTAAGCCCTAGACTAGAGATACTTCTAAGTTTCTCTGTTGGCACACTTTAAACCCAACTCTAAGAAAGTGTCAGGGAAAAAAACAGGCTGTCAGTTCTGAAGATGTTTCTAAGGGACCATAAGAACATCTTCACTTACACAGCATCAAACAAGTAAATAAGGGTTAAAATGTTGCCTGAATCTCTTCAAGGAATTGAGCTGCCTGCATCCAAATGGGAGAAAACACACTGCCCTACATAAAGCTCTTGATCTCAATTCCAATTCTCAATGGAAATTAAGGCAACTGTGTAGCATTTTAATTCTGTTGAACTGTATACAAAACCTTGTTTTAGGATCTGAAAGTACAGGCAGTGTTACCCTGAATTTATGAGTGGATATTGTTAATAAACCTGAGTTGAATCCTGTGAGCCAAGACATTACTATCACTGGCTTATCTTAAATCTTGCAGGCAATTGAAAATAGAGATGGATCACCTGAGAGTATATTGTTATTTCCAATAAATCCTTATGAAGCATAATGGTATTTTCAACCTCTCCCAGGATTTTTAAAAGTCATCAGAAAATAACCTTTCATTAAATGATCTGGTTCTACGTTAATAATTAACTACATCTTGAAATAACAGCACTGGTTAGTAAATAACTTGACAGCACTAAAAATTACAGTGGAAGAAAACTGGATTTATCACAGGGTTGAAAGGAAGACAGGTGAACAAAACATCTTAAGCAAAGATATATCAACATATTTGCTGGGAATAAACTAGAACAGCAATAATAAAACCTTATAAATTAATTAAACTCAGACCATTTTAATGAGCACAGTTTTACCTATTAATCAGATTATGAGGGCCCTCTCACAACCATCTTTTTTTTTAATCATTTGAAGAAAACAAGCAAATGAAGTCACATGGGTAACTTCACTTTCACATTATAAAGTTATATTTATTAACAGAAACATCTTTAAAATTAGAGGTGGACTTGATTGCACTATGGTTGTTGACTAATAGCAGCATCTCTAATTGCAAGAACAAAGGTCAGAGAACATATTGCTGTTGCTTAGGTGAGCACAACAGGTGGCATGGACAAATGAGTAACTCTCCAGAAGACAGAAAGCAGCATGAGTTATCAATTGTCCCATTTCTTGTATGTGCTCGTGGTGAAATATTCCTGTTTCAACTCAATGCCCATTTCTTCATTTTTGAGAAAAATATGGGGAAAGTGTACCATGAAAAGTGAATGGTCTTCCAGCAGAAGTTCCCAATTTCTCTTTATATCTGTTTGAAAATAAACATTATCAGTTATCTCTTTGATTTCCTAGAAACATGTTCGGTATATCACTGTCCGTCTCCTTGCACATCTTTATGTAACTCTATCATTTCCCAACCTCTCCACACAAGCAGCTCAAGTTGGTTTCAGATACACAAAGAAACTGCACTCTGAGACGAAGTAGTTCCCTTGTTTCCATCTCCTCAGAACGTAGGAAGCAAAAGTATGGCATCAAACAGCAGAATAAATGAAGTATGGCTACCTGAGAGGGCCAAGGTCAGTTATGACAAAGCAAGGAACATGAGAGAGTGAAAAAGTAACAAGGTTCAGTACATCTGAATTTTTTATGGTGCCTCTCAGCTAAGACATGTGAATTGGTGATTGATGTAAACACTAGTATTTCCTGAATTTACAATTCTCTCAATTTTAAGGAATGGGTTGACAAAACTTGAGTGGCCTGAAAAGTGAACAAAATTTTTACGTATGTGAACTATTTAAGCTTTAAAACTTCAGTACAATATACTTAGGTAAAAAGCACAGTACAGTTTTATTTACCAGTTAAATATTTCAAATACTATTACTTATGAAGAAATTCAGTCTTAATTATCCAGGTCAGATTGTAATTAAAAATACTCCACAACCAGAAATGCTGAGAGACTGGCAGCATATTGAGGGTAAGGGTCTGGGTTGTGTTTTTGTTGTTGTTTGTCTCGCTCCTTAAGAAAACAAGATTACCTATGCCAAGTTCATCGAAATTTATGACTTAGAGAAGCAAATTTTTAAGTAATTTATAGAGTGCTATCACATAGAAAAGCAAAGCTTTTTTCTGAAGATTTTATAATTGCATTATAAGAATCTAAAGCACTGAAAGCTGCAAGGCTTTGCCTGCACTTTTCTTATATAGAGCACTACTAATATGTGTATTTAATGGCTCCACACCACTGTAATGTGTTCTAGATACTCACAAGTAAAGACACTATCTTTTCTTCTAGAAAGAAAAGGTGTAAAGAAAAAGCTTCAATAAGTTACTTTGTGAAGGAAAGAACAAGGTAGACTTCCTAAAGAGAAGCCTCTCATACAGAGATGAGCTACAGCAAATTCAAAAGTGACCGAAGAAACCATTCACTGCTTTCTTCTGAAAATGAGCTTAACAGTCCAGGACCTGATATATCCTGCAGGCAAGAGCAACTTATCTTAGACAAAAGTTGCTCCCTGTAGAAAAGAAGATTATGGAAAGAATGGCATTTTTTCAAGTATCTGTGCATAATCTCCTGTGGGGCTTTAAATTTCAACCAAAAAAAGCGCATTGATTCAGGGTTAATATTTTAATAGGAACTACTGGATATATGAAATAAAACAGTGGAATAACAGGATAATACTGCTCTGTGTTGCTAAATGGATACATTGCTGCATTTTAAGCTACTCAGAGCTTCTGCAATACACATTCACTCCTGTTCAATGGTAATGGAGCAATCAAGCCTGGCGATCACATAATACAGGGGCCTGGGGAGCTGAACTCCAGCTCAAAAACTGAACAGTTTCTTCAAGCATGAACTGCCTACAGCACAGTGTCATGAGCACAAAAGGAGTCCAGGTTCTTAGAGGACAGAAATAAGGCTCTCTGTTTGCTACATCTCTCCCAGCAAATAACCCTCTCCTGTTTAAATGGTTATAAATTTCAACAGAGACAAATTTAGTTAGCAAATCTTCACTGAAACTTAAAATGGGAACCCAACCAGAACAATTTCAGGGATAATTACACTCGATCTGGACTGAAAATTTGTTTCTTTTGTGTCTTCCCATGGCTGTATCCAATTCCAACAGCTACAAGAACCATCAAGTCTGGAAAACACAAACAGAAGGACTGAGGGAGCTGAATGCAAACTGAAATAAAGTTTGAACAGTTTGAGGTTTTTTTTCTCCCGAAACCTGAACTGCCTTACAAACTTGAAACAATCGAACAGGAACTGTTTACCATATGAAAGCAAATATTATTTCTGTTGTTAAGGCTATTTGGACATCTGATAGCCTCAGGCAACCCAAAGGGGCCCCAACAACAACAGCTCAACTTAAAAGTCAAAGGGCAGACAGACACCTTTGAAGTGAGAGATGACACAGAAACAGCAGTAGACCTTGAAGTTTGGTCTGGCTCTTCACAATCCTCTTCAAGGCAAAACAGGCACATTTGATCACCGATGGTGCGAAATGTCAGAAAACCTAACAGCAAAAATGAGGAAGAGAAGTTCACAGTTCTGGAAAATGGCACTGGGGAATGATTCCTGAAGTTGTTAATATTTTGTGACCTAAGTAATTTTTATTTTATTCTCTGGTAAACATGAGTGACGGAAAACCTCTCAAAAGAAAATATTAGCTGTATCTAGTTAAGAAGACCTTCAGTTCTTTAGCATTCAGGCTCAACAGGCACAGAAGTTTGAGGTACGAGTACATGAAGTCTACTGCTCATGAGCCTGTTCAAACTAGTGAAAAGGACAAAACCAGATTTCCAGTTCCGCATTTGGCTTGGTTTTTAGAGCCCTACAACACATATCAGGACACAGATGAAATACTGTCTTGAAAATAAATGCTGGGTCTGAGGAGCAACTAGTTTCAAAATGGAAGCCCACAGCTGTGTCTCCCAGGTCCTTTGTATTGTGCAATGGTGATGATACTGCTTGGCACAGGAAAAAGAAAATGGTAAACACCCTTCTGCTGGGAAAGGGGAATAGAAGCCACTAATGCATAGGTAAGACTGTGGTCTCAAGAAAGGACCTCACCCTGCCACTTCAGAGAAATCATGTATTTTTGTGCAATTGCTGCTTCCCAACAGTAAGGAAAGGTGCAATAATGTGGATAAAATGCTTCCAAAGGGATGTTAAAGCTGTCACACATTACATGTTTTCAAAGCTGGGCTTGGGACAAAGACTTGTCATTCTCCTTTAAAATCAGAGATTAATAGTAATTTGGGACCCCAGAACTGCAAGAGTGAGAGCATATTTGCCACTGCCATTTTTTATTTTATTGCTGCAGACAATGACTTCAATTTGTGGTCAACAGACCTTTAAATTCCTTGACTACTTTTAGAATGTCACACAAAGAAACTGAAGATCTAGCATAAGCTATGTCTTCCTTGGAAATTTTTTGGTAGTCTACAAACCAAAAAAAAGTGAAGTTATAAACCATAATCCAGATTATAAACTGGTTGGCATTTCTGACACTGGTAAAGACAATTACTTTCTTGTGGGTTTTTTTGTGAAAGGACAGACAATTCCTGAGATTTTGTTTTTCAGAGATAAAAATGAAATATACCAAGGACTGCTGCTGTTTTTCCTCCTGGATTCACTTCAGATTTATTTATAGCAGGGCTTTCTACCTTTACCTGCAAATGTCACAACTGAGCAAGTGACTTTTATACAGTTTCTTGGTTTAATAACTATGGTAGATATAGCCCTTGTTCTGTCTCTGCCCCTCTATGAAAATAAACAAAACCTAATCAGGTCTAAAAACTAGTTTATATCTTACTGCTCATAGGAAATAGAAAGAGTTGGGCACAGATAATATAATTTTCACCTGTTTCTGCTTACTGCATATAAACTAACTCAATTTAGATTGATCTGCTAATGTTTGCAGTCTTACTACAGTGGCACAAGGGTACTACATTCATTCAGCTCATTTTTAAAAAAGATAAACTAAGATGAAATGTTGTTCATACTCCTTTTTTAATTTTATCTTAGCTCTTTGTTTATCTCTTCACTTCAAAGCACTTCCAATATGAGGCACAGTTTCAGTGTGACAACTTTGTAAAATTAAAATAGAAAAAATGTGCCAGCATCAATCTGCTTTACATTGGAAAGCACAACAGCCTTGAGACAGAAATGACGACTTATGAGAGCAAGCTATAATGAACCCAGAAGTCCTATCTGCAGTAGGAAAAATATATTAGACTGAAGGCTGAACACTCTTGAAACAATCTGTCTTCCTCAATAGGAGGCTCCTGTTCCCCAGTTGCAGCATACAGTCAAGCCTGACTCCAAAAGCAAGGGGAAATTATCAATATGAATCCCCATAATTCTACTGGCCAGTATTTCTTATTTGAATTGCAGCTACCTAGTTGTCCAAATTTTTAAAAAATACAGTGCAAAATAAAGATGAGTCTGCAAGAGACATCTCCCATCTGTTGCCTGCCACTGGCTGGGCAGGAACCCCCCAGGGTGAGCCCCCCAAGCCAGGGGCAGGTTGGGGATGGCAGCAGCTGCGGGTATGAGGCTGTGGAAGGGCTCTCGGCAGCAGAAACAGGGCAGGCGAAACTACCCAGTGCCCAGGACAACGACAAACCTGGATGCCCCAGCTGGATCCTCAACACCCCAAATCAAAGGTGGTCAGACCTCAGGGCAGGACAAGCACATTAGTAAACATGTCCTAGTTAAAACAGAGGTTAAAGAGGGTTAAGGATCTGATTCCAGCAGTACCAGTCAATATCCATGGTAGGTACCAAGGTACCCAGGCCCTCCTCAAATTTCAGTGCTGCTGGAAAATAGGTTTTACTCTCTAGTGAGCTGTATGCTCAGACTCCTTTGCACAGACATCCTTTCATTACCTGTGAACTCCAATATATTGATCTGGCTCCTGTTCTTTTCACAACTATGTACCTGAGGAACAAACTCAATTCTCTTAAAACACATTCTTAACAAAGGGCACCACATGAGTATATATATGCTACATATGCATATATACCATTAGTGGGTAGCATTAATTTATACTGATTTCCAAAAACATGCTCACTTGCTAAAAAGAAATTCCTAGTAGGCTTTCCGAGTAGGCAGAGGCATTTTTCTGTCTTCTACTAGAAATTTTTTTTTTCCTTTAAGAGCTGGTGAAGGATATGAAATTGCTTTCTAACTTAAATATGTTCCATTTTAACTTAATAAATGTTTGTCAAAAGCCAAGATTATTTTAATTAAACAGCAAAATAAACCTGTTATAAACTGCATATATCAAACCAAAGAGTATTTTCTCACTCAATTTTTGCAAACTAAACAGAGTTAGCAACAAGCCTTAAATGTACATGTTTGGTTGTTACAGAATAAAATACTAGCAACAGTGGAACAGAAAGCTAGACCTGAAGTAATCTTATTTCTTAAATAAATAATAATGGAGTATTTATGTGGTAGTCAACACCATAATCACATGAATATATAATAGCATGAATGAATNTATAATAGCATGAATGAATTCTAATTATCAAACAATTTCAACAAAACTTAAATCCCTATAAACCCAGAATCTGCATATTAGACCTGACCTTAACAGGTAACCAACCAATATCAGACACTAAAAGTGTCTGATTACTACATAAGTAATTTTCACAGAACTAACATTAATAATTTGATGGTTTAGACACTTGTATAGTATTATAAACACATGTAATTGGCAGCAGATTAATTTCGCAAGTGTTATAAGCTTCTGGCACACTGCCAACATAATTTAAAAAAATAATAATTTTATTTATGAATGCATGCATCTGGTTCAAATGAACTAACTTTACCTGGTACTATCAGTGTTTGCATGACTGATGACATTAACACAATAGTATCATCAACATCCTCTCAAAACAGCCTTTTGAAAGTGACAACTACACACAAACTAGACATTGAAAGGTAAAAAGGCAGAAAATCACAGCCTGGCATTAAGCAATCATCTGGTTCAGTGTTTTGTAAACTCATGGACAGCTTTGTTATTATTAACATGGTAATCCCTAATCTAATAGCATTTCTTCTGTTGACATTTCCTCACTATGTTCTGAGGCACTTGAAAGGCAAAAAACATATAACAGAGAGTCTCTTTTGTGTATTAACTAGACTATTAATTTGACCATTCCATCCTGGTTATCAATTTATGGATTTGTTTACGAACAGCAATCCAATTTCTCTTCCATATTATGGGACGGAGCATTTTCCCATGCTTAACAACAGGGAATCAAAGATAGACAGAATGGCCTGAAGACTGAACTGTAATTGACTTCTTTTGCCCTAAGTAAATTCTGCTATTTAGACATTTATAGGGAAATTATTAAATGGTAAAAATACTGTATAAAAACTTTTCTAGTCCATTCTGACTCTCTGTACTCTCCTGAACCTCTCTAGTAGGAACCTGACAAGGACTTATGGTGTTTCGCATTTTTTTCTAAAAGAAGCAAAACATTCTCATTTTAGGTGTTCTTAGCACTACACAGCAGATCACTTCAGTCACCAGCATTTTCAGCATATCATTTGTAGAATATTTTTCCCTCAGTTACAGGACGTTACCAAATTCACTCAAACAGAAATCTGAGAACATGCAAGGCACCACATACTAAGCAGGAAGGAAATGTGGATACTTTTATACATCAGCCACACTTGTTCTCATAGCCGGTTGTTGTGCCAAGAATTCTCACCAATACTAACCATTAACTACAAAAACCCCACATCTTTGCAGAAACACACAGGGACATCTGATACTCAGGTAGCCATGGTCGACACTTCACAGATCTAAGGAAAATGTTCCTATTCTTTTAAACCAAATACACAGTTAAGACTATACTCTTTGGCTGAAAAGAATACCACTACAGGAACTTCTGAGCAACAAACACATTAGTCAGTAAGAACTCCAGTATTTCACAGCCTTGATTGATTTATTTACTTTTAAGATGAAACTACATTTTGGCTACATCTTTTAAAACCAAATTGAAAGGGGTATCTTTCTTCCTGCTGATAAAGAGATTTTTTCCTTATGACTTAAAATACATTTAATCTTTGTTTTTTGTTCCCCAGCATCTCCTCCTTTTATCATGCTTGCAATTTCTCATAGAAGTATTTTATAAAATTCTCCTTGAAATATGTCTCTTCTGCATCAGAAACAGAATTAATTTGGGCTTTTATGTTAAGAGTCAAAAGATGAGGCAAGGAAGACTAACTGGCCCTTGCTCAGTAGTGTTGCTATCAGAACTTTAATGCAAAACAATGCATTTCTATTTGATTCTCATTCTGTTGCTTGAAGAACAGAAAATTATGCAGACCATAAAAGAAAGGGAGGTGGAAGTGAATGCCGCATCTGAGGAACCTAAACCACATTCCTTAGACTAACATGAGGCCAGCTGGAAAAAAGGGGTTTGTTTCCTTTTTTTTTTTCTGTAAAGCTGACAGATGTACTATGAAATTGATTGTACTTGGTAATTCCGAAAAGCTGAAAGGAAAAGGAGGAGGCCAATTTATCTCCACAGGTGTTAAACATATAATCATCCTGGATGCACTTCCATTAGGTCAATGGAGCAAGCATGCTGCAAGAGACAGCAGCTTTTTTTAATTTAAGGTCCAAGTTCATGTCACCCTAAGACAGCTGCTAAACAGACAAGAGCATGAATGCCAACACAGTAATTCTGCTAACTCCAAGATACTGTGATACCACAAGGTGCTTCAGTGCAGTCACATTACACATACAGTTCAAATACAGTAAATGTGGCACTACAGCATCCCTTGGACTGACACAAAGGAAGCTTTTTACTTCAGTTTTAGAGAAGAACTTGGGAATCCATGTTGAAATCTGTATTAAATTAAGGTTTAAACCGAAATGAAAAAAGGTAAAACTAATTATTACTAGTACTTTAAAGCAGACAATTTTTTTTAAAAAAAAATCACAGGCCACTACTCAGCATGATTGTCAAGGAGAAAAATACCAAAAATGTTACAGGAGCAACTGTTGCTATAAGGTCACCCTTAGGGGACAACTTATTTTCTTTCCCCCACCTTTTAGTACTGCTTGGAACACATAACACTTTGAACTGGGAAATATGGTTCTTCAAGACCTGAAATATGTCATAATAACAACTGAGCTATATCAGACCCCA
>VYZS01020555.1:2675-29174 GCA_013400695.1 Neodrepanis coruscans | reverse complement strand
GTTTTGGGTTTGTGGGTGCCTGCCTCTGGGCCTCTCCTGTGTTCTTGGGAGGGGTGTCCTCCTCCCCTGTGTTGCTAGTTTTATTTTTCTTTCCCCACGGTGAGGGTGGGGGGTGGGGCTGTTTTGTCCAGAGGGTATGGTGTAACCTCTTGGGAGGGGTGTCCTCCTCTTCTGTGTTACTAGTTTTTTTTCTTTCCCCACAGTGAGGGTGGGAGGTGGGGCCATTTTGTCCAGGGGGTATGGTGTAACCTCTATTTTTTTCCCTATTTCCTTCTTGAGTTACACGTGGTCTGTGTGCAGGAGGTGAGGTTGTTTGGTCCAGGGTATGGTGTAACCTCTATTCCCTTCCCCCTTCCCTTCTCGGGTTACACGTGGTCTTTTGTGGGGGGTGTGTGTGTGTGTGTGTGTGTGTGTCCTGGCTGACACTCACAGCGCCCTCTACTGGCCATAATTGGGCAATTACACCCATCCATTCCTCCATATATCTACATTTAATAAATTGCTGCCTTCCCTATACGTCTCTTGTCCATTGATAAACCTACTATTGTCCTAAACCAGGACAGTAGAATAATGTAAGTAAGCAGAACCCTTTCTCATCAATCTGTATTTCACTTTAACATAGCTTCTGCAAAAGAATAATGTAATTACGTACAGTAGACTACATTTCTAGATGTATACCTCTAAATTTGGTAGAAATGAAAGAAATTATTTTAGCATAAATTCTTTTTCTGATGAAAAAATATTTCTATCTGAATTTCTTCTTTATCAGGATCATTAATTATTTGGGTAATTAGTTATTGGCAAAATTAATTATCTATCAGTATCATTAATTGTCTATGGGCAATGAATGAGACTGCACACACAGAAGTTGATTTGGGTATTACCTCCTGTGTCCCTGTTCCACACCCCCTTTTATTATGTTCTTTGTAAAACAGCACCTGCTTTTGCCATTCGGCTGTTTTGGATTCTCACAAGTTTTGCTTTTTTGTCCAACCAGGAAGCTGGTGCAGCAAAGTTAGCTTCTTTCCACACTTCTTGTACCAAAAATAGAACATTCAATCCGTAATACAAATAATCTAGCACTAGGACTGCCAGAGAAATGAAGCATCTTGTTTCTCAATGAGCAACTTAAAAAAAATTTTTTGTCCCTTCTTTCCTCTGCTGAGAGAAGCGAGCTCTTGCTCCAGCCTCTTTCCATTCCATTTGTGCACATGGATGTTTCCAAAGTATACCCACATGATATTTAACCTCAAAACTCCGCTTTCATGTTCATCACTCAGAAGAGCAGGTGGCCATGTAGCAGATTAAAATGGCATTCTTTACTGAGAACATACCTTCCTTTTTCTTTTGCTCATGGTCATTCTTTCCTGGGCTTAGTTTCTTCTCTTTATCAACCACCAGGGGTAAAATTGCTCATTGCAGTCATGTTTTCTCAGCATTCCAATTAAACTTCTAGTATTTGAAGACCTGCCTGTACAAGCTTTTAAGTTTTGATTTGCTTAATGAATGCTTAGGTGTGCTTATATCTCATAAAAATATATTTTGCTGCAGCAATACAATGTCCCACTTACTTCTGAATGGTAATTTTCAGCTGATCATTAGTTATCACATGAGTTACAAGTAAACAAAAAATCTTCAAGAAAAACGGAGTCTTCCTGGAAAAGTTTTTCATGTTTTGGTGACAATTCCAAAATGAAACACAAACAAATGTAAATGAAGAGGAAGAAAATAAAAACACAGAAAAACTTTGAAAAATATCTAGATTTTTTCTCCCTCTCTCTGCATTTTTTTTTTTTTACACTCTCTTTCTCAATGCAGGAGAACAAACTCTTGCCATTTTCTTAGATTTCCGTTGTTATTTCTGGCTCACTCTTATTTTGCACACTCTTAATGTCTACATTTCTTTAGTGAATAGAGTGTAGGAATTACTTTGATGGCAAGTTTGTATTCTAATTTATTTTCTCGTCATTTCCCTGTATGTATTGCATACTTTAAGAGGTTTTTTTATTAGCTTTGCTATGGAGTTCTTTTCCACATGATTTTTCTTCTGTAAGATAATTTTATTCCACAATTTTTGAGTCATCAGCCTTGAAGAAAATTGAAAACTCCTGCTCCCAAAGTCTATTTCTTTCTCTTTTGAAATCAAGAATTTCAGTCACAGAATGTAATTAGCCATTAGCCATACCATGTTTGTGTGCTGAGTGTTAACTTGGGAAGGCACATGAATGATCAGAGACAATAGTATTTCAATGCTCTCTCTAGAGTTAATAAACTTTCAGAATGTTCAGATCTTACCTTGGATTTTAAGTAAATATGTTGAATGTAAAAGGTTATTTCAATCTCTTCTGCTGTCTTAATTCTTCTCATACTAATTGCTTTTGTTACTTTAGCAGTGGTGCGACTGAAAATGGATGCATTGGAAATAATGATTTATGGAACCATATCTGCTTATTGTGACTTCCAGGAAATCAGTAAATATTCATGACAAGTGAAAAATTAATGTGTCATTCCCTAAAGGTAGTCTTTGATGTTACAGTGACATTAGATAAAATTCTGCAGTTATCAGAATAAATATGTTCCCTGTATGCCAATAGAGAGTGCCCATTTAACCCAATACTAATTTTTATGGGGACCACGGTGTATGGTAGCTGTCCCATACATTCCTGTAGATTTATGGATTCTGCCACCAGCACTTTTAAAAATTAAAAAAGTGAAAAGACTTGAGAGATTCATTTCTTGAACAGCACATTTTTCATACTCTTTCATCAAGAAATATGACAAGGAGCTTATTATCCTTGAGAAGTTGCCATTTAGTTAGAGTACTGTCAGGGTTTTACTATTTGGATGCTTTCAGTACTGACAAATTTTATTTTACAACATTGCACTACACAAACTTGTAGATTTCATAAAGAAAATATTCTTGATAATAATCATCTTTTAGATCTAAACAAAGAGTAAATATTTAAACAGCTATAAAAAAATCTGAAGCAATTATTTTGAAGTGTCATGTAGAATTCTGTTGAAGTAACTAACTTTTGAAGTAACTAAGACCCATTAGCATTCTAATGATAATCACATGCAATATCCAAAATATGTGATCTACAATAAATCAGTTCCATATCTCTTCCTAGCTTTCTAAATGTTTGCAAAAGCAACACCCATTAAATCTGAATGTTGTAAGAGAATATAGTAGAGATTAATAGATTAATTCTGCAGGTTAATGAAATGCTGTTCAAAGAATCAAGCCACCTCTTAGAAAAAATCTGGATGCTCACTCACTGTTGTTAGTATCTCCTCTGGAAATATATTGGCATATTTTAGTACCTTTATCTCAAATTCTGGATGTTGATCAATCATTTTCAACTGGAAACAAGTTGGAAAAATGATGACTGCACCTGGAGCTGGCAAGAAAGATGTATGGGACAAGTTATAAGAGAAGGCACTGAAATGGGAATTTTGGAAAGACAGAGGAAAAGAAAGTAGGTGCAGAATTCTGAATAGAGAAAGAAAATTTGCAGATAAATGAAACTGAATATAGAAAAAGATAATGTGTGAGACGCCAGTAAACTGGCGTAGTCATATCAGAGAAGAAGGGAAAATTAAGTGTTAGTCACTCAAACAAAGAAGACTTGTGTATAGAACTGAATTATGGTATTTCCATGTATGTTTTACCTACATTTAAGGCAACAGACAAAACAATACCACTGCATGGAACAGAAATATCTTGAGACTTAAATGCTTGGAAATTGTTTGTATTTGCAGGGCCACTGATATTCCTCATGGGAATTTTAATTCTGGGTCCTTAATGTCTCATACTACAGACTAAATTGCATTCCCAAAGTGCATTGCCCATTTACTATGCTTTAAATTCTGAGGCAGTACATAGTCAGTTGGAAATGGTGATAGAAAATCTATGAAACATAATCTTCCTCAAATATTCTGCAATGACAAAGTAAAGTGATAAATATAGCAGTAACTGCTTTCAATTTGAAATTAAGTATTTTTCTTCAGGTTAAAGTAGAGGGCTTCTTTTCAATGATGAGATGATTACTTGGGCCACTCAGAACTCAAGCAAAAGAAAATTCAGATTTTATGTTAACTTTGGAAAATTGGCATAGAATAGATACTTGGATTCCTAAAAATCTAATTTAAAAATAGTTAAAAGCAACAAACAGGCAGATGAAACAGAAAAGGGCAAAATACATTAACATATTAAAAATATATTAGTAATTAAAAAAAAAACAAAACATGTGAAATGTTTGGAGAAGGGCATTCATATTAATCACAGTGAGGTCTTTTTTCATAGTTTTCCTAATCCTAAATCTTAAGAAAAAACAGAAAATGAACAGAAAACAACTGCTCATTTTGAAGAAATGGATGCATTTCTGCTCTGATACAACTTTTTATTCCTGAAAGTATTTGGTTATCTGTAATGTTTTGACCCTGGCTGGGACACCAGGTACCCGCTAAAACTATTCTTTCACTCTGCTCTGCAACTGGACAGAGGAGAGAAAATTTAAAGACAGGTTTATAGGTTGAGATGAGAACCAAAAGAAATCTCTTACGAATCACCATTGTGGGCAAAACAGACTCAAAGCAAGAACATTAGTTAAATTTATCATTAACAGAATCAGATCTTGAGAATGAAAAATAAAATAAAACTTAAAGACAAGTTCCCTCCACTCCACCTCTTCCAAGTTATACCTCCTCCTCCCCAGGGATGCAGGGAGAAGAGTCACACTGCCCAGGGGAGAGGAGTACTTCCCCGTTTCCCATGGGTTCCCTCCCATGGGAGACAGTCCTTCACAAACTTCTTCAGCACTTATCCACCTGCTCTGACATGAGTCCTTCATGGGCTGCAGGTGGATCTCTGCACCCCTGTGGTCATCCATGGGCTGCAGGGGAACAGCTGCTCCACCATGGTCTTCACCACAGGCTACAGAGGAACCTCAGCTGTGGTGCCTGGAGCACCTCCTCCCGTTCCTTCTCCAGTGACCTTGGTGTCTGCATTGTTGTTCACATGTTCTCACTTTGCTCTTCTCTGGTGGCCATCTTCATCTGCACCTTTATTTTTTATTTTTCTTCCTTAAATATGCTATTTCAGAGATGTTATTATCACTCCTGAATGGCCTGACCTTGGTCATCATTGGGTTCAAGAGCTGGCTGGCATTTGCTCTCCTGGACAAGGGGGAAGTTTCTAATGGCTTCTCACAGAAGCCTCCCCTATAGTCCCCCCCACTACCAAAATCTGGCCACAGAATCCTAATACGTTATTGTAAAATCTATTTTTTCTTGTGTTACTCTTGGCAAATTATTTCGTAAGTATTTTTGAAACTTCCATGCAGCTAATACAAAAATAACAATTTTTCACTTCTGTCTGCTTGCTTTTCATGGTCCACTCCTTTCTATGACTAAAATTTTGTATGAGAAGTGTTTAATCAACAGCTCTATATTTCATCTGTATGGAATACAGTTGCTGTTTTACAGGATAGCTCACAAAGTCCTGTTTCTGCTTTCACTTTTAATCTAATTACATTGGTATTTGTGTATGGACAAAACCTTTGAAAGGCAAATCATATAATTAAAACATCTGTGGAGAACTTGCTTTGTTCTAAAACCTCACTTGTGGCCTCCTTGTTGTGCTATAGAAACTGCTTCCCAAAGTCAAGTGCATTTATTCATATGTGGTATATAACAGAAGTCATTACCTGAAAAAAGGGTTCATGGAAAGTGAAAACCTCAGAATAAGAGATATCTAATAGTTGATGTAAACAGTTTGGAGTGCAAATGGATGGGAATGCTCTATGAACTGGCTTCATATCCAGTGATCCTGGCATGCTGAGCCTGATCTACTTTCATTTCTAGTCCTCTGTGTAGACATAGTAATAATAGCCCATTATGAGGTACCTAGGACAGGAATAACTAACAGCCTAATGATAGCATGCATAGTTTATACTTCAAAAGGATATTTTTGTAAACCATAACCTGGCTGTGCAGGAAAGATATATTCCCATTTTTTTCCCCTAAACTGTCAGATCAGTGGATTCTCACATTGCGTTTTTGTCCTGTTGATTTTCTATACTAACTACGTAACTAAATATTAATTAGGTTAAATGGACATCAAAAAGAACATATGCACTCTGCTTGACAGATGCTTAAGGATTTCTCCTGGAATTAAGGAGAATAAGGTGCAAGCTCCTGGCCCATGTCTGTATTCATATTAAGAAACTGAATATGCTCATGATTGTTCTCTCTCTCTGACGGAAGTTATCATATGTTAGGATTATGGCCTGGACTGTGCTGACTTTGGGAAAAATTTTGAAAAATACAAACATTTACAAACGATTTGCAGTGCTAGGGAAGGTTTACTGGAACTCTTTAAACCTGCAGATGGAGTGAGAATGTTTTCTGACTGATGGGATACATGTGCCCAATCCAGTCAGAACAGACCTTTCTGCAGCAGTCTGTTGTGCAGCTGAAGAATGACTTTCAATGGACTTAAGTAGACAAGGAAAATAATTTGAGAACTGAGAGCTTTTTATATCTTGTGTATACCAGCTAGTGGAAAAGCAAACATTTACAGGACTAAGAAGAGGCCAAGCTGACATCAATAATAATGGGAGCGGAAGGAATATTCTAAAGATGTGTTGTGTTCTTGTAGTTTCAAAGTGTGCATACTCAAATTAGGAGTTTGGATATCATATTTAATTTGTGTATATTTTACTTATTTATTTCCTGGTTTACCCAAGATGAGTGGCCTTTTGAGTATTTTCTAAGGTGTTGATTGGAAAACAGAGAAAGATGTGCTGTCTTCCCCACCAACCAAGAAGTTGTAGAAAGCACTATACTGAGGCAGAGCTCATCACTTGCAAACTGGTCATGATGATATGTGTGATGTTTCTAGTTATTTAAATACAGAACCAAGTACAATCTCTGATTGTTATTTTTGTGCATTGTTGATATAGTTTGTTATTAAATGGACAGGACTGCATAAATATTAAACTGCAGTTATCTAGAAAAAGTTTTTTGCCAATTTTAATTTAAAGGCAGAAATTGGATTCCAGTTGTCCTTTGCTACAGATTTCCTGCTGGGTTTTTTATCTGTTTTTGAATGTCAATGAATAGGAGTTTCAGTTATTCATTAATATTCAAGAAGTGAAAATCTACTTGTTATCTCTTTGATTAATCCAGCCTATTGTGCCTTATAGCATCAATCACAAAACATTGCAGATGGTAATGAATTACTATGTGACTGCAGGAAGCCATAAGGGATATTAAACTAAGCCTAATCTTTTTAACTAACAACATTCTAAAATGAATGCAGAAGATAGAATTTCTCAATAAATGACAGAATGGAAGACTTTCTTTGGAGTTTCTAACAAATAATCTTGTTGCATGTTTTCTCTACAAAAGACATATCCACTAAAAATAAAGAAAACATATCTTTATTTTTCCTGTGAACTGATACCAATCTCTAGTGAAACAGTTTTGAAAAAAACTAACGTTCGGAAGTTTCACTCAAAAGCTTTAAAATTTAGTTACTGACTTTTTGTGCACATTAAAAACAAAAAAAAAGTATTTCAAGAAACCATTTTTAAAGTTAATAAAGCGCCTTAAAGTAGTAAAAGTTCATTTAGGTTCATCTTGCTATATGAAAGTTTTCCATTGGCAGTTCCTGTGGCGAAGGTTGTCTCTTGCTCTTTGGTAGTTGCAGGTGTACAGGAATGAGCTTCCTGAGACCAACTGCAGGTTTCAACTCCTAAAGGTGACTGGAGGGTCTAAAGTACACTACTTTTTGAAGAAAGTTATAGAATTTATAGATGCAGAAATTCACCCAAGGAAATATCTTAAAATGAGTTGTCCTTTCCAGTCAATGTTTAAACAAACATGATTTGTATGGATAGTCAGGTCCTTTCCCATCCATTGCCTGAAGTATGCCTACTACCTCCATAAAAAAACCCTTTATATATAGTGGAAAATGGAGCATAGAAAATTTGTTCTGTGAATACATCTGTTCTTTTCAAATGCATCTGCAGAAGAGTTTTTCTCTGAACAAAAAAAGTATATGAATTTCAGTAAGTGTAGAGTGGTGTAACAAAGAATTATAATAGACTGGTGCATAATGGCTTTCCACAGTCATACCAGAAGTAAGGTAATTATTAGATTCCCAGAGTACATTTTGGTTTTAAATCTTACTTCTACCTCAGTAAGTATTGAATAATGAGCACCAAACCCTCAAGTCTAAATCTAATTCTACCATGAGGTTTTAAAATCTTATTTTTGTGTAGGTGTGGAGTTTAACAGGAATCCTGTGACTTCTGCTTGAATGAAGACTACCCTGCTGTGTTTGCTGAAGGAGGATTAGAGAAAAATGATATTAATAAATTATGAAGCAGTTAAAATAAACTGCAGGCTAGCAGAACAACATAGTACAAAATCAGCAAGACAAAACCTATACATTTTACATCTGTACAGCTCAGAATATGAAATAGATGTGCAGTGCCTGGGATGCAAGCCTATGAAAGTGAACAATGCTGAGTAGCTGTGATCATCGTCAATGCATTTCCTAACATCTGAGGCAGCAGTAGAAACATAAGTGCTCTTAGCCCTTAATGAATTCAAATGGTACTACAGACAGAATTTTTATAAGGCTCATCTCATAGGACTGGTGCTAACATAGGCAAGTCTAGTGGTATATCCACAGTATCTCTACCCTTTTAAGTTTTTGATTAACAGATGGAAAAAGAAGATGCAGCAATATACAAGGAACATTTCTGAAGTTCAAAGTGCGTTTGAATCTATTTTTGGAAAGAACTGTTTCCCAAACTGTCTTTTAACATTAGATATATCAGTAATGTAGCCACATCTTAGCATGTGTTTGCTAACTGAAAAGTGAGAAAATGAAAATTATTTGAAATGTTCCACCTAGGCAATGCTAGCACATGTTTTGTAATAGTATTGAACACTGGAGGAGCCAATCAGACACCTATACATGGAAATAACACAGGTGCAAAACATAAGCTGTCCCACGAGCCTTTATGTGGTATTCCACAGATATTTTTGTGTTACGTAGTGAAAACACTAGAGATGGATAAAGTGGTAGGGGACCATGCTCTTCTGTGTTAACTTATTCTCTGATGTTGTCAAGAAAGAAACTAAGAGGTGACAGCTATGCCAGATTACTGGCTTCTACCAGAGAAATTTTAATAGAATAAAGATATTTTGTGGTGTAAAACATTAAAAAAAAAAAACCCAGACAGGTAGACTTTACAATGTTCATGCTCTTGCAGACAAAGATCTGGTTGCCATATTGCCTTTCACTGCTGTGAATAGCATAACAGCATATCTGAAAGAGCACGCTAACCACACCACTCCTTTCCGTCAGGTGAATTAAAAAGCTGAGCTTGATGCATAGAATCACTTTTCACCTTTCAGTCTTACTACATGTTGCTTTTGAACATGAGTCAATATGTTCCAGAATAAAAAAAAAGGAAGCCTGTTGGAGGTCATTCTTTTAATGTTAGTGGGAGCACTTAGCTGCTACTAGAATTTTAGAATCACTTTAATTAGGTGTATTAGGCTTACCTCCTTTTTCTGCTGGGTGATGTGTAGAGCTGCTTGTATGCTCTACTTTAAGTTGTGGTTAAATAGCAACTTATTACTGTAGAAAGTACTGAGTATCATAAGTATAGGAAGCAACTAAGCATACAATTAAATATTTATCGAATCTAACATTAGAGCATGATTGATGTGGAAATCTCCCTTTCTTATGTTTTCAGCAGAGTTCTATCAGGGTGCGAGAGAGGCCAGAGGCAGAGACCAATACTGTGTTGTGGAACCAGTATGATGTGTAGCAAAGAAATACTGGGTGCTGGTCTGGTTTAGGAAAGCAAGCAAAACTATTATGGTTTTTCTATTGAGGTTTAGAATTCTTTTCAGAGAAACCCATACTTGTGCTTTTGACATATGGTGACATATAATATGGTTTGTTTTGCTGCAGAAATTAAAATTGAGATGAACTTGAAAAGACTACTTTCTAAGTATATTGTTTGTCTTCTTGGAAGTATTATCAACCATTGTGTCCTCTTCCTTATTCCCCACACCAAATTTCAAGAAGTTCAGCCATTCTCTGAGTAGTAATTGAAAGAAATTTAGGGAATAATAATGATAAGATTGTGTTGCCTTAATGATGCAAATAGAATCCTAAAATCCCCTAGCATTTTAATCAGACCTTTCTGTAACTGTCTATCTGCATGTACTTTTCCTGCACAGGGCACTTTTGCATTTCATCAGCATTGTGCTTGATAGGAATATAGTAATTTAATTCCTGCATTAAAATATTTTACCTTTTATTATTATATTAATTTAAATGGTTGTGCTTATGAAACAGTTGGTATGGGTCTCTTGGTAGCAGGAATCTGCAAAAATCTGCAGATTAAATCTACTATACCCTTTCTAAAGATCCATCAGAAAGAATTTATAATTTGTGGCTGTTGATGCAAGTTCAACATTGTAACTAGAGCAGTTTAGACAAAAATTGAGTTAAGCCCTTTTCTGCAGAATAGTGCAATTCGGTCAAGATCAGAACACTTCATAAAATTGATTTTGATTTTGTCAGTGTGTGCTTTGAAGGCAGGGGGAATAAGTGGAAGAAAAGAGTCCTGAAAATATTGAGTTTTACGATTTTAGAATCTTACAAAGGAAATTATTTAATAGTATTTACTTCAAATTATCTCTTATAACATACAGTTAAAATGGACAAGGAATGCTTAGATGCGAAACTATATTTTTAATAGATATTAATTCTGTGAAGAGTTAGCTTACCTTTTTAAAGAAAAATACATTTGAAATCTAGAAAACCACTATAGATTGATTTCTTGCAGTCCCTTCTTAGTTTTAATTTTCATCTGTAGTTGCATCTATACTATAAAAGAGCATTCAAATTATATAAATGGTATTTCTACATATGTTTATTTTTAAGAGTACCTCTCTAACTAAACAAGAATAAAAGTCTTTCAGGGGTGAAAGACCCCTGATCCATCACTTGAAAGTGAAAGATCCATCACTTTTCACAAAATATGTTTCAACTTTGTAACACCACATTACTACTTTATTACCACCCTGTCAAATGAGTTAGAAGCCTGAGTACATTCTATAATACCTTTGGTGCTACAGAAGAATCTTTTAAAAAATTAAATTTAAACACCCATGTGCAACTTTCACTCTCAAAATTTAGTGGATTCTTGGTTGGCGATGAGATGACTGCATCTACATTAACTTTTTGGTTTTGTGAGATGTAATGGCCTTATTAATAAAGTTTTGCTTTTGCTAGTAATTAGAATTTATATTATAATATAATGTATTAGTAGTGTAATTTAGAATGAGTTGTTGTCTTAGAATATGTGGTTAAGCCTGACAATCTGCTTTTGTCAAATGTATAGTTTTACCTTTTTGATTAGAATTTGCTGTTTAAGCATTTGTGGGAGTTAAAGCTAACTCCTGAAAGAGGCTCCAGGAACTAGAAGAAAGCCTCTGCAAGAATCTCGAGAATTTCCTTGGCAAGACATAAATTGTGATTAAGACTCTTATAACTGGTCAACCAAGAAGATAAAGCCAGCATCAAGCTGCAAACACCAGTTAGAACCAGTTTTCAGTAAAGTTGAAAAGTTCATGAAGATGATGGTCCTTTCACTTCATCTAAAGACCACCAAAAAGAAACAGAAGACCCTTACTAAAATTAACTGTGCATGTCCAGAGGGAGCAGAAAGGGGATGTACCCATGTACCCTACCTCAAAATTAATTGTAATAACCCCTCCTGTTCCAATGAATATGTAACATACTGTGTGACAATTTTGTTATAAAAATCCTTCCTAGGATTCCTTGAGCCTCTGGTATTAGATACCATGCTCCTAGTGCTGAAATAAGTCCTTTGTTTCCTGAATTTGTCCCAATAAAACAATTTGCATTTTATGCTGAGCTTTTATTTCTCACAGTTTGAACAACAGAGTATTTTTAAGCAATTCTCCCAAATGTTTCCATTCTCACATTTGGAGGGAGAAGGGCGTCAAGTGGAGATATTAATTAAATTTATTACTAACAGAATCAGATCTTGAGAATGAGAAGTAAAATAAATCTTAAAGACACCTTCTCCTCATGTGGTGGTTTGGGGACCGAAGAGGAAGACAAAAAGAAAAATAACTCCCTTCCTCTCCTCAGATTGGTGAGAGGTGGGGACAGCCCAGCAGAGTACCGGCTGGGCTGCAGAGGGGATACCTATTTTCCTCAGTTTCCCATCAGCCCCTGGGGTTTAGGGGGGATACCTGGGAAAGAAGGTGGAGACTCCCCAGACCACGCAGAGAGCTCTGGGAGTGGGCTGAGTTTATAAGAGAACTGGGGGGACCAACCCTCTGCCTCTTTTGGCTGTGTGGCAGGGACAAAGCGCTCGCTCTCAGCACTGCTCACTCGGAAAACCAGCACGACTCCAGCTGCTCCCACCTCTCCCTATGGACTCCTGAGGTCAGTGGTCACCATTTTTCCATCTGAGAAGACCCCTGAGAAAACCCCTCCACAGGTGCTGCAGCCCCGGAACAAGGCAGCTTCTCCACCGAAGCACCGGTTCGTGTGCCTCCACTTCTAAGCCTCCGTTGTGTTCCTTGGGGAGCCACCTTTGTCCCTATCAATCCCTGAATGGGGCACTGCTAGCCCATCCCCATTGCAGGGGCTTTTGTCCCTGAGCTCGGCATCCACCATTTTTTTTTTCCTGCTCGCATGTGGCTTCTTCCCCTCTGGACCTGTCCCTATTGACACAAAGCACCCCCTGCCGGCTGGAACAGGGCAACTGCACCCCTGTGCCCTGAGGGGATCTCAAGGCATGATTGCTGCTCCTGCACCACAGCACACAACCACCGGGGGCATAAGGGACAACTGTGTTTTCCAAGGACATTATTTTTTTTTTCTCCCCTTTGGTTCACGACTTCAATAACAGATTCATATCAGTACATTCATATCCACATCCTCACAACCATCCATACTCATATTTCCCTATACATTCAATAAATTGATGTATTTTCTATACATCTCTCATCTGTTGATAACACCTAATATTGTCCTAAACCAGGATACCCCACCCCACTCCTTCCAAGTTATACATCTTCCTCCCCAGGGGCACAGGGAGAAGGGGAAATGGGGTTTATGGTCAGTTGTTGTTTCTTCCATTGCCCAGGGAGAGGCATTCTATCCCTGCTCCCTGTTGCGAGACAGTCCATCATGAACTGCTCCAGTGTGAGTCCATCCCATGGGCAACAGTTCTTCAGACACTGCTGCCACATGAGTCATTTTTCATGGGGTGCAGTCCTTCAGACACAGGCTGCTCAAGTGTGGGTTACCCACAGGCCACAAATCCTACCAGGAAATCCTGCTCCGGCATGGGCTTCTTTCCCCATGAGTCAGCAAGTCCCTACAAGGATGCTATTCCAACATGGGCCTCCCATGGGGTCACAACCTCCTTCCAGCATTCACCTGCTCCAGCATGGACTCCATGCATTCCCATGGTCCTCCATGTGCTGCAGGGGAACAGCTGCTTCACCATGTTCTTCACCACCGACTCAGGTCTGGTGCCTAGGACACCTCCTCTCCCTCTTTCTGCAGTGATCTTGGTGACTCCACTGTTGTTCACATGTTCTCAATCTGCTCTTCTCTGGCTCCCATCTTCATCTGCACATTAATTTGTTTTTCTTCCTTCTGAAATATGTTATCACAGAGGTGTTACTATCACTCCTGATTGGCTCAGCCTTGGCTAGCGGCAGGTTCATCCTGGAGCAGGCTGGCATTGGCTGTGCCAGACACAGGAGAAGCTTCTGATGGCTTCTTACAGAAGCCATCTACAGCCCTCTTCTCTACAGCTCCCCCACTACCAAAACCTGGTTACAGAAACCCAATACAAATGTACTACTATGGTAGAAAAAATCAAAAGCACCTCCCTCAAATGTGTGTATTTTGGATATTAACTACAAAACCTTAACTCCATTGATCCACATATCTACTCCCAATTTCTACTAGGTTGTAAATGTGTGTGTACTCATAGGTATCATGAATTCCTTTCATGAGTCAGTTCTATGTCATCTTGAAAGTACTATAGCTAAGACTTGAATTTTTCCTCAACTATTGGTTTCTTTTTCCAGAATATTTCTTCTCTGATGGTTAGAAACTTTTCTTCCCCCAGTCTTATGATGGGATGTTGTCATGATCAGCTGATTTCCATTTGTTAATGTACTAATATAACTCACAGAGATCTTCTCTTTTCCTGAGGTATAACCTTTAATGTATGAAAGAAGAGAATCACATTCTCTTTCAGTCACTTTGTAAGATTAAACATGGAATCACACAGAATCACAGAATTAACAAGGTTGGAAAAGACCGTAAATATCATCAAGTCCAACCTGTTACCTATTACCTAACCTATCACCAACCTATTATCCAATACCATCTCATCATCTAAGTCATGTCACTAAGTGACTCATGTCGCTAAGTAGACCATCCAACCTCTTCTTAAATGCATCCAGGAATGGTGACTCCACCAGCTACCTGGGTAGCCTATTCCAGTGGGAAGTCACACTCTCTGTAAAAGTGTTTTTCTAATATCCAGCCTAAACTTTCCCTGATGCAGCTGAAATCTGTGTCCTCTTACTCTGTTACTGGTAGACTGAGATCTGGCCAAGCTGTTCTATAAGTGTTTAGATACTTATTTAAATTGAACAAAGATTGCTAGGACCTGAACAATTACTACATTTTTAAAGAATTTAATTAAATTAACCTTTAAAACTTCCATTATGACTGTGTAATCATGACAACACAGAGAATGAAAGTACCTTTCATTTTTCTTATTATTTTTGCCATGGTTATAATTTTAATCACCACTCTACATTACTGCAGTGCTTCATTATATTGTTTGTTTTTTACTGGATTTTATTAAATTTTTTAGAATAATTAGTCTTAAAAGCCAAGTTAAAAATATTTTTTTATTATTTTAAGACTTAAATCTTTGTAAAAGAAAATAAACTTCTAAATACAGTTAGGAAGTGAAGATCTATGGTTTATTTAAAAACCAGAATAATCTAAGGGTGGAGGTTATGTGTATATTCAGATCTATGTGCTAAGAAACCATAGAAAAAAAAGACTCCTTGAAAATGCTTTCATTTCAGAACAGTTGTTTTCAGAACAAAGTTTCTCTGTCCCTTAAAATATTTAAGACTTCTAAGAGATATTAAAACCAAAATTTCAGGCATTGCTTAAACAGGGATTGGATGATTAAGCAATCTCATTGAAGAAAAAAAAAAGCCTCTTGTTCTTTAAAAGTCCTTTTAATGTCATACAAGTGGGTTTTTTTGCCCTGCTTTGAATACTCTTGCTAAATGCCATGTTTGATTTTCTCTTTTTAAAAAACTCCTGAGACAATTTCAGAATCTCCAAAATATTAACATGTTTTTAGATTTTGTGGACATGAGTTTGAGGATCTTTGTTTCAAAGTATGTGTTATGAGTTAAATGGGTAAGTGGGGAGGGGAGGGGGAAGTAGGGTGTTGTCTTTTAAAACTTTTTTTTTTTTTTCCTGAGAGAGGGAAGCAAGCAAAACTGCTGGATCCCAGCACCTTGTGACACAGCGAGAGCGACAGCATAGTGGGGCCAGGAGGGCCGCCACTGCCACCCAGCCTGTGGCTTGGGCCTGGTTCAGTCCCTAGTGCCTTGCAGCATAGTGGGGCATGGCAGCAGAGAGGCGCTGTGAGCGTGGAGCACGGCGGTGGAGATGGTGCTGCTCCCGTCCGCTCCCTCCCTCTCCCCCCACAGCCTCCCTGGGTGTGGAGAGTTGTGGGGCAGCTGCAGAGCCAACCTGGCTTGGCCTGGCCTGGTGCCCATCACCATGATGCAGCTGGGCTGAGGCCAGGAGCTGCGGTGCTGGGTGAGGCTCAGCTCACTGGTGCTTTGTGGCAGCAGCGACTCCACCCATGGCAGGTGGTGAGTGCCCCACAGGTGGAACAGGTGTCACCTTGGTGATGCGCGGTGCAGGGGCAGCCCCGGGCCAGTGTCATAGCACAGGATGGGCCTGCGGCAATGGGAGCAGTGGCTGCTCTGGCTGCCCTGTGTCCTGGGTACTCACAGTGCTGGTGGGGAGGTGGCTGGCAGCAGCTCCTCCTATGGTGGGCAGCGAGCGCTCCTGCGGGCAGTGCTGTTGGCGCCTTTGAGGGCCTGGGTCCCCGCAGCGCTGGCAGGGAGGCGGCAGCAGCCCCTTCCTGTTGCGGACGCTGCCCTGAGCAGTTTTGGTGGCAAATGCCGCCATGTTTGCCTCGTGGTGAAGTCCGGAGAGGGGTAGTACCCAGTGCCGTGTGACACCAAATGAGTCTGCTGACCAATGGGGAAGCAGCATGCACTGGAAAGGGAGAAGGAGAAAAGACGAGAACAGACACGCTATAAAATCGACAGAAATGGAAGTCCTCTCTCTCTCTCTCAGCTCTCTTGGCAGGGGTAGCATCATGGTGTCGCCACAGCTCAAGCAGAGGACCATGTGGCTTCATGCGGAAGTGACAGCAGTGTGGTATCTCCTCCCCTTGGGTCCCATGGGGTTTTTCTTCACTGTCTTTTGATTTTTCTAGCAGCTCTGCTGTGGGACCCTGCTGCATCATCTTCCCAGCTCTGCCCAAATGGCAGCACTCCTTCCTCCCCCTCCACAGCCCATCAGCCAGCCCAAAGCAGCAAAGAGGTTACTTCTTTTTGTAGTTGTCATTGTTGGGTTACTGTTTTGTTAGTGGTTTGCATATCTATATTTCATATATTTAGTAAATTACTGTGTTGTTGTCTTCTCTATTATATCTCTCGTCTTTTAGTAACGCATCCTAGTGTCCAAACCAGGGCAGTATGAACTTTGTTAATTTACTTGTTTTATTCTGAGATTTAGATTGGCATAGACTGTCCTGTGAATGTCCAAAATGGCCTCCTCTGTGATTCAGCTGAGTGGTTCATCCCTTGCCTCATGCTAGTCCTAACTGGATTTTCATTGTTTTCCATTTTGCTCTCCTGCAAAAGAACTTCTCCCGCTGAGAACTTTTCAAAATATGCAGAATAGTGTATTTTTCTTGAGCATGATGTTCAAGATTCTCACGAGAGGATATTGTTAGCTCTGGTGCCCCTTTCAATGGCTTCCTAGTACAAACAAATCAAATATTTAGAGCAAGACTGGGATGCTGAGCTCCTGACTGCCAGGTCAGTATCCATGTCACTGAGCTATATCTATGCTTCTTGTTTGCTCTCCTTGAGGCTTAAGAAATCTTGGATTTGTTGCCATGTAGTGAAAATTTACTAGGTAAAGATGCAATCCTGTTTCAGAATAGCCAATAACTTCATGTTGAAAGCTAAAGCATTATTCTAGGGAAAGAAAAAAAGGTTAGTTCACCTACTTTACTCCTTGTCATCTGAACCCTGAACACTAATAAATTAACACTACATATATTGTTTTTGCAGTACTTCAACAACTTAGAAAACTTCAGTCTATGTACTGGAATGATTCGAACAGCTAAAATGTCTAACATTGTCAAGAGCATGCCAATGATAAAAAAGACAAGGTATGTTTGATTCTATACCTTGAGGAAAATGACCTGCGTTTATCCACCACATGTATATTTCAGTAAGACATAAGAAGACAGACAGTTTTTTTTATCTGAATGTCTCAGGAGTGCTTGATGTTCTAGCCTGTGCATCATACCCAGATCTTCTTGGGGAATGACTGTATGCAACCCTGCTTCCAGTCCTTCCTCACCATTTCATATGTGGTAACATCTAAGTTTACAGTGAGCCATAACAGCATTTATACATTCCAGAGTTCGTTGAAAGAAAAGTATTTTGCTGTGTTGCTTTATGATCTCTGTTCCAGTTACAGCATGGTCCAAACCATGTGACAATAGCATATACAGTTTAAATTAATGACAAGAGGCATCTTTTTATTTGTAAATAGTTGTGATGGGAGGTTTTTTTGTTGTCATTTAGGAACTTTTAACAAAGGAATGAGTATTTGCTACTTTCCCATGTCTTTGCCCCTTATAACCCTGTTTTAAAATCTACTAATTTTCATATCAAACACCTCTCCCCAAATCAACAGGCTTACTAACTGTCCCTATATTAAAAGTAGACTCACACGTGGGAGAGAATGTGACTCCTGCTACACCATTTATATATCACTACCAGAAGTTACCATACACTTGTCCTCTCAAATGCTGAAGAAAGAGCCCAGACCACAGAAGAGAGATTGTGAACATTTTGGCATAACAACCTTCTGCTGCTGAAGCTGACAAGTGCCTCTCCACTAGAAGCACCGCTTGATAAATTCTGAAAGAGCTTTGAGGCCTTATGTGACTTTTCTGGTAGCTTGCAAAATTACTCTGTTCCCACACCAGGTAAGAATCTAAAGAGGCAAACACTGCTTTAAAGCTATGCTTTCAACTTTCTTAAGGTTTTACAATCAAAAGTCATTACAACCACTTGAAAGGGGAAACAAGGAATCCTTCACAGGACATACATGGGAAAGTTTAGGGCATTATGGAAAACGATAAAAATCTTCTCAGTATCTGTTTAGTGTTCATTTTCTTAAATGTCTGGATATCTACTTTATACACCTAACTCATCATAGTGAACCACAACTTGATCTGCAATGCTTGTATATTTTATGCTGTTTTGAGCATTAAATCAATATAGGCTGCAAGTCTTTACCCCAGAGTATATCTGGAGCAGTTTGCTTAATGTGATTTCCCTCTAATATGCGCTCTCATGTTTGCTTGCCTTTTACTTCCACATTTTAAAACGATCACAGCCTAAACCAGGGGGGCTAAAAAACACATGATCATTTCCTTTAAAATGAAGAGCTGTAAGAATCCTCTCCTGCAGAGGGCTGATAAGTGCTTTATATTTTTCAAATGCGGTAGGAATTGTGGCTTTTCACCTTTAGCCTTGATTAGGGTTGGGATTTAACACATGCTGCCTCTGTATTTTCTGTGATTAAATTGTCCTTGGGCAAGTGTATCCAGCATATTCTAGGCAGGTCAGTGATCAGTCTTCTACAGGGAAAAGAACAAAACCAGGAAATATTCATAATTCATTATGATCAGACATTTAAGAGTACCCTAGAGAGATCTGTTGGTTGTATACATTTATTCTACAGTCTTATTATTATTTTACAGTTTGCTTTTCATGTTGGTAGTTTTTACTATATGCTCTGGTTATTTTAAGGCATTGGTATCTGATGGCTTTTCACACACAAGCCAGAGTTCAACTGTCACTACATTTACCTGTAAAAATATTTTATTCATTCAAATAATGTTCTCAGTCCTAAGAAAATATTCCCTATTTTAAAGTAAATTAATCAGGCCAAGTCATGGTCCTTAACTTAATAAAATCTGCTAAATATTGACAGCATAAGATACTTTTCTGTAAGATTTTAACTGTGTTTTCTACATTGCACTGACGTAAATATACATAGAAATGTTGTTTTATAAATACTTACAATGCACCTTCTCAGTTATAGAAAACCTGTCACTTTTCTTTTTCTCCCCAAGTTGTGTTTAAAGATCTAAAAATTATAGTCTCAAACTGAAAGCTTATGTGTATAGCTGAACACAAAGGAGTGAGATTTGCCTTTCTGCAGTGATTCCTATGCAACACAAGTCCTACTTAAACTCAACTTCAGAAAGCTTAACATTTCACAGAAACACAGAATAGTGGAGGTTGGAAGGAACCTCTAGAGACCATCTAATTCAATCCCCTTCTGCAAAAGCAGGGTTTACTAAAGCAGGTTGCTTCAGGTCATGTCAAGTTGAGTTTTTAATATTTCCAAGTATGGAGACTCCACAGCATTTCTGTGCAATCTGTTTCAGTGTTCAGACATCCCCACAATTAATAGGCTTTTTCTTATGTTTTAAAAGAATTTATTTCAGTTTGTTCCCATTAGCTCTTGTTCTTGCACTAGATGCCATTAAGAAGAGTCTGGTTTCATCTCCTTTACTTACTGTGGAAGTGGGTTGATTTTGTCTGGTTGCCAGGTGACCACCGAGCCACTCTATCAGTCTCCTTCCTCAACAGGACAGGAGGAGAAAATAAGATAAAAAAACTCATGCATCGAGTTAAGGACAAGAAGATCATCCAGCAATTACCATCACGGGTAAAACAGACATGGAAATGAATTTAATTTATTACCAATCAAATCAGAGTAAGATAATGAGAAATCTAAAAGCAGCTCCCCCCTGCCCCTCCCTTCTTCCTGGACTCATCTTCACTCCTGACATCTCTATCTTCTCCAAGCAGTGCATGTTGCTGGGAAAAAGCTGTTGCAGCAAGTCCATAACACTTTGTCTCTGCCACTTTCTTCTTCTCACTGTCTTCCCTTGTTTCAGAGTGAGATCCTTTACACATGAACTTCTCCAGCACTGAGTCCTTCCCACAGGATGCAGTTTTTCATTAACTGTTCCAGTGTGTATCTTTTCCACAGCATGCTTTCTTTCAGGAATGGACTGCTCCAGCATGGGGCTCCCACAGAATCACAAGTCCTGTTAGAAACCTGCTCTGGCATGAGTTTCTGTCCACAGGACACAGTTCCTGCTAGGAATCTGCTCCAGCATGTGCGTTTCAAAGGATCACAGCTTCCTTTGAAATATATCCACCTGATTGGTATGGGATCCTCCACAGGCTGTACATGGATATCTACTCCCCCTCGGACCTCCATATATAGGGACACATGCTGCACATGTGTCTCCACATGCTGCAGGGGAATCTCTGCCTGGCACCTGGTGCACCTTCTCTCCTTCCTTCTCCACTGACCTTGCTGTTGGTGAGTTGTTTCTCTCATTACACTATGAACAAAGCATTTTTTTACTTTTCCTTAAATGTAAAGAGTTGCTACCAGCACTACTGGTGGGCTCCCCTTTGACCAACAAAAGATCTGTCTTGAAGGCAGATAGAACTGCCTATATCCGGTGCGCGGCAATGTCTGGCACCTCACAGAAATGACCCCTGTAGCCCCTGCCACTGTCAAACCTTGCCACATAGAGCCAATACACCTGCCTCAAATATGAATATAAACATGTTCAAATTCTCCTGAACCCCTTCTGCTTGAGTTTGATCAATCCCTTCTCTCAGCCTCCCCCCATATGTCAGATTCTCCATTCCCTTAATCATCATCATGATCCTTTGTTGGATTTGCTCCAGTATGCCCTTGTTTTTTCGAACTGAGGTGCATAGAATTGGAAAGAGAACTGCAGTTGTATTTCACCAGGGATGAACAAAGGGAGAAGAATCACCTTCTATGCTTTTCCTAATACCGCCTGGGCAACTATTGGCCTTGGCTGCAGTACTTGGATGGATCATGTTTAACTTTTTGTCCACCAGGATACGCAGACACTTCTCTGCACAGGTAATTGATATATCAACCACTCCTTCCGGTTTTGAATTATCTGCAAACTTGCTGAGAGTCCCATCATTCAGGTCGCTAGTGAAAATATTTAATAGTACTAGCCCCTATATTGGCCTCTAGGGCTGCACTTCCTTTTATCCTTAACATATTAGAAAATTATTTCCAGAAGGACTTTCTCCACCACCTTCCCAGGATGCAAGATTAGGTAAACTCAGGTCTAGTTCCTTGGCTGCTAGATCTTGTCCTTCTTGTAGGTAAAAGAAGACATTTGCTTTCTTCCAGCCCTCAGCAACCTCCTTTGATCACCAGAAAATTTGTAAGGTGATAAAGAGAGTCCTCACAGCAGCATTGTTCATCTCCCTCAGCACTTGCGGATGCATCCCATCAGGTCCCATAAACTTGTATATATCCAGTTTGCTTACCTGCCCCTAATCTGTTCCTCCTACTGAGAGGCCTTCCTTGCTCTACAGTTTCTGACTGGTCCGGGGGATCTGGCATTACCAAGGCAGAATCTTACCAGTAAAGACAAAAGTGGAGAATTACTCAGTTCCTCTGCCTTCCTCATGGTCTTTGTCCCCAGAACTTTTGCCCCATTCAGCAATGGACCCACATTTTTCCCTCATCTTCCTGTTGCTATTAATGTTCCTGTACAAGACCTTCTTGTTGACCTTCACATCCTTCACCAGATTAAACTCCAAATGGATTTTTTTTCTTAACATAAGGATAAAGCCCCCCTTTAGTTCTTTTGATGATTGCAAAATCTGTCTTGTCTACATCCCCCAACACTCTGCTTTCCAGCCGGAACCACCAAGCTTCTTCACTTGACTGGGGATACTCATCCTCTTTCTTCACTGTTCCTAGTTAAAAAAAAACAACCCATGGATGTCATACTGGCCAGACTAATCCTGGGACTAATCTTGGGATCCAAGCCTTGCATTTAATAGCCGTAATACTCATTCAAATGAACTCGAAACATTGGGCAAAAATTCTGATAAAAGATTTGAAGATGATTGATTTGATTTTAAAATCTTCGAAGATTCTTCTCTGACTACAACTTTGAAGGCCACTGCATTATGTTTTTTTTTTGTTGTTGTTCAAAAAAGTACTATTCAGGATCATAGGATCACAGAATAAAAGAATCAATTATGTTGGAAAAGATCTCTGGGATCATCAATTCCAGCCTACAATATATTATGGATATATTTATAGGATCTATTTAGCAAGATGTAAATTTTAATATGTTAAAAACCTTTTAAAAAGAAATGTTAAAAAATGTTCATCTTTCTTTAAACATTAAACATTAAAATCAAAGCTTGGCTTTTTCTGATCTGTGAAGTCACAAGCCATCCAGTAACAAGGATGATCTGATTACTACTCACAGTTGCTGTGTAAGGAAATTTCTTCTGTGAAAACAATAGACTGTCTTGCATCCTTTTCCTTAATTTCTGATTATTTGCAAAACAATAAATATTTGGGCAGAAGTTAATTGCTTCTATTCAACAATTTGACACATTCTTCATTACTTTTAGAGCACGTGAGCCTTTCATTCAGTCACAGTTACAATTAAGACTGATGAATTCATTAGATGTGTTGTAAACATTCTGTTTATTCACATAGAGTTTGGCAACATCTTAAAGGTCTTCTGTCAGATTTACTTGCTATTTAATAATTTGTTCTTGATACTGAACAATAGTATGGTCACTGTCATTTGTCATTACACTCTATTGCAGGCACAGAATTTTCACTGTATGGCTGGTGGTTCCAAGGTTTCAGTTAAGTGAAAGGAATAGTTAATAACATCTCATGAAAGTCTGCAGTTTCCTTGTGAAATAAAACCACTTATTTCTTATGATTCATGAAGAATAGCAATTAATACTGTGACTGATGAGAAAATACTGTGCCTTTCTATACTCAAACTTAACTTTCTTTTCTTTATAATTATGGCTCCTAACCAAACTACGTTAAATTTTGAGGATTAGAACTGTGACTTGTTGCTCACAAGGCACAATCTAGTCATCTTGGTTAAAGAGAATGTAGAAATGACATACACAAAAGTACCCCAGTAACTTGTATTCTGTGATTCAGCAGCAAAGTCTTGTTACATTTTGTATTTTAACAACTTGAAAGTAGATAATGTGTGATATCTTCCTTGATTAGCTCATTAGGACTGATGTAATGGAAAAATAATGTTGCATGATAGTAATCATGCTGGTAATTTATAATCCATCTATATCCTCACCTTGTCTGTTATCTGTGAAGTGTTCCCTGTGACTTTTTAAGGGGTAAAGCCTAGTCATCTTTATTATTTTTGATGGGGAACAGAATGTAACTTTTTGGACTATATCGGCAGTGAGTGAGGACAACCACAAAACTTGTAGTTGCTAATTTTTAATGTAGATTTTTCTCATGGAGGGATAACCCTTTTTTTTAATCTACTTTGTCCCTTATAATAGAAGTAGGTAAAACAGGTATAAATACAGAACACAAGTGTGAAAGTAGGGAGTAGGCAAAGGTTCAATAAGCAAAAGTTTTTTGTGGCTGATATATAAGCTTTTCCTCTCATATATTCAACTTTCCCCACACACAGATGGCTGATTAGTTATATACACCATCTATACCATATACTCTACTTCAAAACTTACATCCGTGTTAACTGGAAGCAGAGAGAGGCACAGGAAGATGGAGATTTGAGATCCTTGTTTTCAATACATGCCAGTTGCCACTTTTGTATCTCTGATCCTCTTCCCTACAAAAGAAGAAGATGAGGTATAGATCTCCTTTCTGTAGTTGCTTACTTATTCCATTTCCATCTTTTCCTGTAAACTGAAAAATAAATCTCAATTAAAGGACCTTCTCTACAAATGTGGCTTGTTTATTTTCAGGGAAAAAACATGTATAAAGCCATTCAGTTTGAATGTTAATAGAAAACAATTATGTTGCTTTCTGGGTCGATTTCTGTACTTTTTGGCTTTCTATACAAATGTACTTGCAGATGAGGCTTCTAATGCCTGGATCCCTGTGCTGCTTTTCATCATAGCTCTAAAACTGTGTGATAGCAATGGAAATTGCCTAATGTTCACAGAGGTGTTGTGAAGCTTAAATAATTAATATTTTCAAAACATTTAAAAATCTTTAGCTTAAAAGAAGGGGTGGCAGCTCTTAAAATCTGGGACATGTCTTGAAATCTTGGACAACATTACCTAATATATAGAACATTGCTTATGTGTTGAGAGTACTACAGGCAAGGAGGTGTGTTTTACCTGCTTATAGAAATCCTGCTAAATGCAAAATAATAACAGGTTCATCTGGATGCAGGCAGTAAGAGAGTTTTGTACAGAAAGGCTTTGAAACATATACTCAGCACACATAGCACACAGTCAGTAGCAGTGAAACTTAAATGGACTATTTTTGTTTTCTCAGAATGACTCATAGACTTATCTGAAACACATTTACCACAGGGATCCAGGGTTACTTGTTACTGGGAATGCTCAGTGTGGAAAGATTAAATCTCTATGTACCATGGTAGCCCTTTTATACCAGTTAAAACTGCCATGACTCACAATAGGAAGGAGACTATATTAATCTGAGCAGAACTATGTTAATATACTTCTTCTGTTGTACTCATAGCGGTAGGAAAATGTTTGGTAATAGGGGGACTTGCACAGTCTTCTTTCTCCCCTCCCCTCACTGAAATTCTAGCCCTTTAGGCACTCTTCCTAGCTACTGCCAGGGATCATCTATTTCTCTTGACTGTGTGCCTGTAGCAGCTGACAGCATTCAGGCTTTTTTGTTCCTATTTTGATTATATCCTTTTTTCCACACTATTGAAATACTGAAAATACAGCCTTCAAGAGCTAGGCTGGTTATCTTAACACAATATATTGAAGGTATCAATGTAGGCATCAGTGCAGAGAGGATTCACTTCACCTGGCTTCAGATGTATGAATCTGAATTTGTTAACTCCTCTTACATTCATTGCAGAAAAAGACGTGATTACAATTCTGATAATGAATGAATGATCAGTCTTCCACTTAATGATGAGGCGAAACATTTTTTAGAATTACTTCTAGAAAGAATTTAGAAGAAATCTAGAGAACTAAGTCTAGGACTAGATAACATTTAAAAGTCCCNGATAAAGCCCCCCTTTAGTTCTTTTGATGATTGCAAAATCTGTCTTGTCTACATCCCCCAACACTCTGCTTTCCAGCCGGAACCACCAAGCTTCTTCACTTGACTGGGGATACTCATCCTCTTTCTTCACTGTTCCTAGTTAAAAAAAAACAACCCATGGATGTCATACTGGCCAGACTAATCCTGGGACTAATCTTGGGATCCAAGCCTTGCATTTAATAGCCGTAATACTCATTCAAATGAACTCGAAACATTGGGCAAAAATTCTGATAAAAGATTTGAAGATGATTGATTTGATTTTAAAATCTTCGAAGATTCTTCTCTGACTACAACTTCGAAGGCCACTGCATTATGTTTTTTTTTTTTGTTGTTGTTCAAAAAAGTACTATTCAGGATCATAGGATCACAGAATAAAAGAATCAATTATGTTGGAAAAGATCTCTGGGATCATCAATTCCAGCCTACAATATATTATGGATATATTTATAGGATCTATTTAGCAAGATGTAAATTTTAATATGTTAAAAACCTTTTAAAAAGAAATGTTAAAAAATGTTCATCTTTCTTTAAACATTAAACATTAAAATCAAAGCTTGGCTTTTTCTGATCTGTGAAGTCACAAGCCATCCAGTAACAAGGATGATCTGATTACTACTCACAGTTGCTGTGTAAGGAAATTTCTTCTGTGAAAACAATAGACTGTCTTGCATCCTTTTCCTTAATTTCTGATTATTTGCAAAACAATAAATATTTGGGCAGAAGTTAATTGCTTCTATTCAACAATTTGACACATTCTTCATTACTTTTAGAGCACGTGAGCCTTTCATTCAGTCACAGTTACAATTAAGACTGATGAATTCATTAGATGTGTTGTAAACATTCTGTTTATTCACATAGAGTTTGGCAACATCTTAAAGGTCTTC
>VYZS01020554.1:0-10769 GCA_013400695.1 Neodrepanis coruscans | reverse complement strand
CTAAATGCTCTAAGAATGCAGTTGCTTGGTCTTGCTCATTAGTGGTCTAAGTCTTAAGGCTACTCCTCTTACACCTGCAAGGTCAAGCAAGCCTTTCTTATCTTCACACAGTTTATTATTTTCTAAGCTTAGCTCTCAAGGATGACCTGTTTGTGTTTCTTGCTTTTTTGCTGACAGGCTATGATTTTGCAGTTACATAGCTAACATGGAGAAAGGCCTAGTTATGCTAACTAGACCCTTGCTTGTACACTTATTTCAGAAAATCAAGTCTACGGCTGTGAAGCCATTCTCTAACATGGTAGCAGCATTTATAGGGTGAAACACTTTATAATTACTATTTTATTCTTGCTTTTTCCTGAAAATTTATCATGTTAAAGTGTTTGGAACATTATTTTAACAATCCAGACTGCCGAAATCATGTTGAATATTGAATTCTGAATTTTTTGCAGGTGTTAATCTATCGGCTTAATTCAAGATATGAATTGTCATAATATATATGTCATAATTAGTATTTTTAATGAGTATTATTAATGAATCATGTTGCACAATTGTTTGAAATATTTTCATAGTATCTGGCAACATATTCAGCTCATTCTTTGCTATGTAGAAACCGGCAGCTTCTATAAGACTAACTTCATTTAGTAAAAAGCTTTGTTTGTACAGTTACTAAACAAATAGTCAGGCTGCATATTTTGTCAAGCTTTCTCCCATGTTATAAACCATCTACATTCATGTCCAGATCCGGTTCATTGCAATTTCAATGTTTGTTGGTCAAAGTGATGTATGCAGTCCTGTCGAAATGGTGATATCAGTCTAGATCCTTTGAGGCGGTGGAAGTTCTGTGTAGTGAGGGAAGAAGACCCCAGTACTGAGTGTGGTCTTTCAGTGGGCTCAGGGTATTTGGGAGCACTTCTAGTACCTTTCCTGCAGTGGAGAGTTTTTCTCTAGATGATGTAATACTGTATCATGGGGCATTTTAGGAGTCTTTGACACCTTCTAAGATGTTACAGTTGCCTTTTACATATGAACAGGTGGATCCATTATGGCCATCAGCAGAGATTAATATCTTCAGGACATGTGCGTGAATTGTCCTGATGCTTCCTCTAGGGGACTTATTACAGATAAGTCATTTGTGTAAGAACAATGAAAAAACACCCATCACACAGCCAAGGTGACAGGTGTACATGCCCTCAACACCTGGATTTTCTGAGTTGTCAGTATTCCAGTCTTTCAGACTTGTAGATGCATTCTTCTCCTAGGATAATAATACCATTCTTATCTAAAGTTCCTACCACAGTCTAATTAGTAGGCATATTCAGGCAAAAAAGAAAAGGTGGATACCAGAATCCCTGTGTAACCCAGGACAATTAAAAAAAGAAAAATCCCAGATATTTATCATATCTCATGATCCACCAGAAATGACAATTTTCAATACAAAGTGAAAAAACCAAACCAAACCAAAAAAAACCCCAAATCAAACCAAACCAACAAACCCTTAGGAACTAAACTCTAAAGTGTTATTCCTGAGGATGGAGCCGTGATGTGTCTTTGTACTGATGTATGCATTATTTTCAACATGGATGTTTTAGAATGGTTCAGCAGAAGGTTGGATTTTCACAATTTTTTTTCTTTCTGATTGCAACATTTACATTGCTATGTTAGTTTTAGATAAGTACAGATTTTTATGTACCATATTTCTGATTGTCTGCTGGTCCTGAATAACAACTGAAATATTTGTGAATGAATATACCTTTTGTGAATATTTTCTGAATATAGTTTGTCCTGGTTTGGACAGTAGGAGGTATTACTAATTGACGAGAGATGCAATAGGGAAATAACAACACAGTAATTTATTAACTACAAAAAACTTTAACCCAACAATTATACGCAAAAGAAACAGACTATGTTCCTCCGGGCCAGCTGCTGGGCTGGTGGAGCAAGGGAAGGAAGGGAGGCTGGCCCATGGAAGGCACTGGTCCTACTGCAAACCTGCTGGAAAATAAGAGATTTAAAGGAAACCCTGGGGGGGCCCAAGCATAAGAGATACCACTGCTTGAAGCTGCGTGGTCCTCAGCATTGCACTGTTGGTCCAGCCATGATGCTGCCCGGGCTGAGGGGGAAAGCTGAGAGGGCAAGGGAACAGAGCTGGGAATCGGGACGAAACCTGAGCTGCAAAGAGAGACAGGACTTCCATGTCTACTGCCTTTATAGGGTGCCTGTTCTCGCGTTTTCTTGCGCCACCCTTCCAGGGCATGCTGCTGGGCACCACTCCCTCTCCAAGACTTCACCACGAGGTAACATGGTGGCATTCCCTCCAAAATGCCTTGTAGCTGCAGCTCACCAGGAGGAGGGGCCACTGCTGCCCTGCCAGTACCAGGGAGCACAGGCCACCAGCACACTGCCATCTTGGGGGACACCTACCACCACCAGGGGCCTGGAGGGGCCCCGGGGTGCCACCGTGGGTGGCTCTGAAAGGGGCTGCCGCTGCCTCCTGCAGACGTCGCTCTGTGCTGCTTCACTGGCCACACTGCCAGCACGGGGCACCCACCACTGCTACAGGGGCCCAGAGGGGCCCCGGGTCACCACCTGCAAGGGGGCCACGAGAGGGGCTGCTGCTGCCTTAAGTGGCCGCCACTCCGTGCCCAGTGCAGGGGGAGCTGCACTGCTGGGACCAGTGGGTGCCACCATGTGCACAGTCAGGGACCGACAGGGACCAGGAAGGTGCCCTGGTGCTGGCAGAGATCAGTGTGGGGAGCCACACCGCCAGGACCAGCCGGGGCCACCACACGCCCCGGCCCTGCCCTGCCACTGCCCTGGCCTCAACCCCGGCCCTGGCCCCAGTCAGGAGCCGCTACCCGAGCGGCAGCGATGGTCCTTCCTGCAGGGTTACAGGAGAATGGGCGGGGGCACCTCTGTTTCTGCCTGGTGGGCTCTGCAGGGTTGTGGGCTGAGCTGGGCCTACCCTGCACAGCCCCAGCATGCCCCACAAGGTGCCAGGACTGTGCTGGGCCAGACCAGGCTGTGCTCCCCGCACCTAGGTATGTGCCCCGCAAGGTGCTGGCATGGGTTAGGGTTAGACCGGCCCGGACTTCCCACAGCCCGCAAGATGCCAGGATCTGTCCACTTCCTATGAAAAACAAGAAAGAAAAGGGTCCAAAGCAACCCCTGCTCCCACATGGAGCAGGGAAAACGGAAAAAAAAGGTTTTAAAATGAAAACATTTTCCCCACCCCACAAGACAGTGTAATGATCTGGTATGAATATTCATGTTCATTATGTTATAGATGTTAATTTTACCCTTACAAAGTAGCCTGCGGTAGTAATCAAATTGTGACAAAAGTTTCAAAAGTAAATTAAGGAGAAAAACACCATAGGTTTTATGGTGTTTTTTAGGTTTTACACTTTCAGGTGTAGCAAGCCTAGCTCAATCATTTTTCCACATCATTTTAAGGGGTTTTATGCCACTGTAGTTCTGTAAAAAGTCTGCTTGGGCACACAAACATTAATGTCTAAATTCTGCTGACACTCTGATTGCAAAATAAAGCTTATTTATAATAAACAATATATTGTACGAGTTCTGTGCTATGGTCATAATAAAAACATATTGTAATAGAAGCAATATGTCTCCTGTTACACAAACTGATATCGTGGGAAACAGGAAAGAACTTGGGTGCACAGACCCTACATTTAAGTCAAATAAACAGTCAAATAAAGAGCAGTTTAATGAAATCAAACTGCTTTTCATAATAGCAAAGTACAAAACAAAAAAAAAAAAGTGCAGGTCACATCATGTACATGTTTCTTTTCTAAAGATCTTGTTTTAGAACATTGTAATTGAAAGAAAACCCTTCTAAAATGTGTTTGAATTTCAAAAAGAACTTTCAATTGCTGCTTGGACACTTAAAAGATGAAAGAAAATTCTCAGCTCAACTTTTTAAACTATTGTATAAGATGCTTCAATATCAGATTGGATGATATATTGAATGGTAAAGGGCTTTTAGGCACATTCTTTCATTATGTTTCTCACCCATCTGTAATTCTTGGCTGTAGCAAAAGATAATTAGGTAGAAGGTCCCCATCATCACAAAAACATTTAGACAGTAATGGATATTCAAATATAATATTTTAATGCTGGCACATGTGCCAAAAATTTCAGCTTCTCCTCACTGGGACATGGAATCATACTAGGTGAAATACAAACAGCAGCTGTTCCAAGATAATCAGTTCAGCAAAAAAGATTGGAAAGGTTTTACTCTCTATGTGACCACTTCATTATAGATGATAAGAAGCATGGCATAATGCCGTCACTTTCAGGTAATTTTAGACAAATGTCTCTGAAACTGAAATACTAATGCAAAAGAAAAGCCATGAAGAATAAACATGATCACAAGAGACTTGTAATTCCACTCCTTTCTGTTGTAAACAGGGAGGTTTAGAGTCCAAAATTGTAAGTCAATCAAATAATTTTGTCTTCACACAAATGGCCTTCAGGAAATCTCACAAGACATATGAAATAATGCCCTTCTTTAATAATGAGAGCCATTCTAAAAATCACCATATTTAAGGTGTTCTTCTCCTCAAATCACTTTTGAGAGAAAGAATACTGACCTTAACAGAAAATTAAAAACTTGACTCAATAAAATAACTAGTTTAAAATAATTAACATCTCCACACTTGTATGATGGCCTTGTATCAAAAGTTAAGAATTTTAACTCTAACAAAAAAAACCATACTAAAAAGATACAAAAATATTTGTGATTGTGTGTTCAGATGGGGGAAAGGATTGCTGGTCATTTTATGTCAGTAAAGAGCCACAATATATCTAAAGAAAGGCAGTTCATTACTCTGAGCTGGTGGGGCTCCAGTGTCCAACCAAATCCAAGGCAAATACATTTAGACAACTCACTCTGTTTCCCATGCTTGAATAAGAAAGAACCCTAGTAGGTTTCAGAGATGTATACCATTTTCTGAGATGTCAGACTATAATTAAAACATAGCCTGAAGTGTATAAATAAAATTCACTTCAAAATAGGAACATTATCTTTTTAATTAGAAGGCTTATGCAATACAGATCTGTGCAACTGAGGACTCTGCTCACATACTATACTGCTAATATTTAGGAGCAGATTTGCAGTAATGACAATTTTCTGATGGAAGTTCTAATTTGGCAGAGCACTATAGCTCAGAGGCAGAAACTTTGTTTTTCAATGGAAGCCTGAAATGTGAATCCCCACTCTCTTTTACAGATTATAAAATATATATTACTGGAAGAAGGCATATTAGTGAAGACCACTCATAGCTCTAAAGCTCACAGAAAATTCTTATAATGATTTTCCTTTAGTGGATTCCCATATGACAATATACTGGAACAGGATAAATACTGACAAGTGAGTCCATCCAGCAGTAATACCCATTTACTATGCTGCATGGTATACAGGCTAATCTTTCAGACTTTAGTGTTCTTAACAGCAAAATCAAGTTGTTTTATGCTTCAACATCTTCCACCACAACACTACTTAGAATTAGAAGTGTTATATATGTTATGTGGTAACTACAGTAACAAATCTAACTTTATATATAATAGTCTCTTCACAGCTTAAATGAGAACAAACTGATTGAGTGATATTTTGGTTAATTTAAAATGTATTTCTACTCCATTGCAATCATTCAGATATTCAACTGTTACAACACTGCCTGCCAGTTGCATACAGAATGCGCAGAAAGCTGAAAAAGTGTGAGTACACTAAGGGACAAAAAATAAAAGTCATAGTGCATCAGTACACTGTTTGGGCTTGGTGGAGATTTTTGTTACATTTGAAAGTGTTATATTTTATTTATAATCTATTTACATTTTTCTATTACTGAATACATTTAGAAATTAGTTCTTCATGTACCAATTTCTTATTTTTACAGATCAAAAAATAACAAGCTTCATATGTCTGACAAATAAAGTGAAGGAGGTAAAATGTTTCACAACATATTAACAATGAGATAAACATTTAATACTTACTTTTGGTAATGATTACTACTGCACCACATGAGTTCTATAATTCAGTATTTTCTAAATATGTGCAGTTTAGCCATATATATATATACACATAATACTTCATAAGACATACATTCTGAAACAAACTTCAAATATGAACATTCAATTTTTTTCTACGTTCCTTGAAACATTTCCATTTTTCTCACATTTTTCTCTCAATTTTTGTTACCAAAAAGACTGTCATGTAACCTAAATTACCCTAATGTTTTGTTCTTGTTGCAATTTTGCTAAAAAGTTATAGAGTTAAAGATTCCATTAGTTCTTTTCCATTCATATTCATTGGGTTTCATGTCTCTGAGCTAGATCTCAACACAGTCTCTTTTCCAACATAATCTATACTTCTGCTGTTGATAATCATCAAATGGCTGCACTGTTTGTTTCTAGGCATGGTTCTGCATGTCTGCCAGTACATCTCTAGTGATAGATGTGTGTTAACAGTGATAAGTGCTTGAATGGATGCACAAGGTTGCACACGAAGAATAATTATTGCATAAATATATCAACAATCACTGCAATGAAACGTCTTTCTGCTTTTTATGGTGAAATAATTTCTTCCTCTTCATATGGTATCCATTTGAGCACCAGTGTGGTTTCCTAAATGTTAACTTACACTCTTATTTAAAAGATGTGAACCACTTGTCACCTGTCTCAGTCCTTTGGTTTTTTTTCATAATCCTGTATTACATCATTTACCCCAAAACTGCACTTTTGAATTCCCTGTGATGATGTACTTCTGGGAAGAGTTTGTTGTAGAAGAAGAATATTAGGGGGAAAAAACGATATGACAGGAAATAAGAGGGGGAAAAAAGATAGAATCCCTTTATAATGCCTTCAGACAAATGAAATTAATCATCACTCATCTGTTTCAGTCTCTGGAAAATTTCATTAAATTACACATAAGTGTGTTTTCAGTGTTAATGTACTATCTAATTTTGCCTTTCCTTCAATAAAAAATTTGGCTAATAAATATTTTTTAAAAATTTGGAAACAACTGGCAGAAGGAAATGTGTAAATCCATTTGCATTTTACCTCAAATAACTGTAAAAACCCTAGAGAGGAACCTGGTATATTTGCAGATAACTCAGTTCCTTAGCTTCAAGCTCTTTCAAAAAGTCAGTGAAAGCCATGAACTGCAGCAGTTCATGCAGTTCTTTAATAGATGTTTGTCAGGAAAAGAAGTTCAACATCCACAGCAGAGTAAGGGAGAAACTTCCCATGGGCTTTGCGTTATTTAAAAAAATGAAAGGAACATCAGACTTCTTCCTAGATATGAAGGCAGACACTGTCTCCAGCTGTGAGGTGTTGGAGGTTTGTGAGGTTTTAAAGAAAACATTTAAATTTAAGCATCTACTTTCCTATTAAGCCTATTTGTACATAGGCACACATAGAACTGGGCCAAGAGCTTACATATTTTCCTCAGAAAATATTTTCCTTGTTCATTCCCCTCTCTCATTTAAACTGAAGGATGTCAGGAGTACAACAAATGACAGTGGGTTGGAGACATTTCCTCGGTCAAACTCCATTCAACCAACCTTGAATGCAAAAACCTTTCATAAGGACATCCCACTTTGTACTGACACTTGACTGATTTCCTCTTAGAGAAGCAAGAGAGAAAGAAGACTATTTTCTCCATTATTACACAGCAGAGATCAAACTCTACTTTTCTTGAAATTACTCAGGAACTACCCTCAACTTTCTGATAACAGGCAACAGGTAACTGACAAATATAAGGGTGACTGATTTCAAGAGAAGGAGGTATTTTTGTGGTTACCTGATGAGAAGGTTGGCCTTTTTTTGGTCCCTAAGAAAACCAGAAAACACCTCATGATAGCCTCCTGCAAACTTCTTTCATACCATAGATTGTTATTTACAGAGAGTCCTGGGATGCAGGGTGAAATGAGATGTAAAAGACAGAGGAATGTGAGCTGTGGGAGACACTTATATAGAAGGATCTGAGAAAGAGAAGACTTGCCTTGTGGGGAAAAAAAAAAGAAATAATTGCAAGCCTGTTTTGATGCTTCTGCTGTTATGAGGTTGACTGAGAAGCTCTGTGTAGGTTTTTTTGAAAGCAAAGCACAGACCAGGAGCCAGCCTTTCATCAGCAGGTGTGAGATATGATCATATATACCCAGACACAGCTATTCTGAAATGGCATTCTATGCCTTTCTCTTCTGCAATAACTGTCCTGTAGTAACTTAACTAAGTTTGCTAGTAATGAACAGACTCCTGATGCCTTTCAGCCAGTCATAAAACCACTAGTTATTTAATGGAATTATCTAGTTATTTCATGGTTTGAATTGCAAGAGACATAAAGATCATGTAGGATGTAAAGATCAACTCCTTGCCATGGGCAGGGACACTTTCTACTAGATCAGGTTCTTAAAGCCCCATCCAACTTAGCCTTGAATCCTTTGTGGGAAGGGGCATTTATAACTCTGGGCTACCTGTTTCAAATTCTCACCAACCTCATTATAAAGAATTTCCTTCTGCTGTCTAATCTTAGCCTACTCTCTTTCAGCCTAATTTTTCCCAGGAAAGCTACTTCTTTCAAAGGGTACTGGTTAATCCTGTAGGCCAAGTCTTAGAGAGTGGTACCAGATATGTGAAAGCGAATAGTATACTTTTATTGATGCTTTTAGGGTCTATTTTCCATTATTAAACCTATTCATTCCAATTTATTTATTGAAGGAATGCAGCATTACATCATCTATAACATTATGACACAATTGAGGAGAAGAATTGAAGAAATGGTGAAAATTCCTACTATTGAATCCTTCTCTGTTTACAAAAAACTACAAAAAAGTACAAATGTGTGAAAGAAAGTCTGAGGAAGGAACACTTCCATAGACTATTAGTATGGAGTAGTCGATTGCCTCTACTTTATTATTATTTGAAAATCTGGGAAGTCCAGTAATTCTATTATTATCTGAGAGCAACATGCTGTTGAAAATGATTGGGCATATATATAAAGATATATATAAATTTTATCATCACTATCTCATATAATAACATTCATTTTACAGCCTCTCTTTTGTATATGGCCAATAGTACAGTGATATAGGATGTTCCTTTAAAAGCTGAAATGTCTGAAATGTCTCCTTTAACTCTCTATCTATCTATCCATCCAAGCATCATATGAAACTTTCAAAATACAGGCGACGGCCATCAAATAGTAGCTTCTCATTTATTTTGTCTGACTGATGAACCCTCATATCAAAGGAAGGGTGTTTCTCAAAAGGCTGATAGATTAGATCCAGTATTGATACCGACTTGCAAAAATGAGAAGTGGAAAACATTAGCTGAAAGAAGACATTGTCCGTAATCATTCAAAGATGATGATAAAATGATTATTATGATGATGACAGGGAACAAACCCTAAATGAATGAATAATTTACAAACTCTTTTTAAATTATGCTCTCCATGTCCAAAGTAAAGTGGCAGATATGATACATTTCTTATACACCTGTCTTCCTGCTATTGAAGGCTGACTCTTTTGCCATATCCCTTCCTCCAAGAAAATATTTATTAAGAAGTTACTAGAAATAAATCTCACAATAACAGCTGGACTTTAAATTTAATTTAAATAATTGAAAGTCAGACTTTCATTGAATATTGTAGAAAACAGAAAACATATTCCATTTGGATATCCACTGAGACAAGTAGCACTGTGAAAATTAGGGGGGAAGGTCTGGATTTTGATGCAGGAACTCATGCTTGTCATTCAAGAAATTTGTCATTCAATTCTGTTCCCAAACCTTACCTTATCAAATCCAAAAATCCATTTCCAAATGTGTGGTTAAACTACCAAAGAGAATACATTAAGCACTTTATGGTGTTTAGATAGGATTCATAGCACAGTGCACATAGAGTATAGCACTAGCCTATTCTCTTCCAGCTGCTTATTAACTGGCAAGTTAAAAAAAAGAAAATTAAAAACATTACGATTATGATATACTCAGGCATAAAAAAATCAGACATATTGTTTCACATTTCACTCACAGGTGATTTTGTCAAATACAATCAATATAATATGAGTGCCAGTTACAACAATAGAAAAATTCTATATGAAAACTTACTCTGTGCAAACTCCATTTGACTCATAACTGAGAAAAATAGCTGCTATTATCCTATCTGCTCTTACAATAAATCATAGAATCATAGAATGTTTGGGGTTATAGTGGACCTTAAAGATCTTCTAGTTCCAACCACCCTGCCATCGCCTGGGAATCTTCCACTGGGCAGTGTTACTCACAGCTCCATCCAACCTGGCCTTGAACACCATCAGAGGTGGGGCACCCACACAGAAAAGAATTTCTTCCTAATTTCTAATATAAACCTATCCTTCTTCATCTTAAAAGCATTCCCCATTGTCCTACCACTACAAGCCCTTGTGAAAAGTCCCTCTACAGTCTTTTTGTAGGTTCCCTTTAGATAGTGGAATATTGCTATAAACCCTCCCTGGATCCCTCTCCAGGCTAAACAACCACAACTCTCAGCCTGTCTTCATAGACAGGTGCTTTATTCCTGCGAACAATTTAGTGCCTTTCCTTTGGATTCATTCCAACAGTCCATGTCCTCCATTGCTGGGGGCCCCAGACCTTGATGCAGTAATCTAAGTAGGGTCTAAGAAGGGCAGAATAGAGGGGAAGAATCACCCTTCTCGACCTGCTTTTCCCTCTTCTTTTCATGTGGCCCAGAATATAGTTGGCTTTCTGAGCTGCAA
>VYZS01020553.1:0-11274 GCA_013400695.1 Neodrepanis coruscans | reverse complement strand
GGGTAAACAAATTACAATACACATAAATATACTAACACATGCTAATCCTATTTTTATCAGGGACAGAATCCATCCAGTTAGAACCCATCCCTTAAAGAGGTTGTTCAGCCAATCCCATCCATCCTCCACCTGCAGCTTTCTGATCCCCTCCTTTAGCAGCTGAATACTTTTGTGTATTGATTCTTAATTATCTGATAACTTCATGCAACAAAATCCTTCAAAATCCTCACATCCATGACCCTGCACTAGTAATAAAAAATCTATTACAGCTCTATTTTGCAGAGTTGCTTGCCTAACTGAATCAACATCAACAGCAAAAGCCCAATCAGAACTATAGAAGTGACATTACTTTGCTTAGCTAGTCAGCATCTTAAGTGATTCAACTGAGTCAAAGCTTCTGCAGTACCAATAGAAGGAATTAAGCTTCCCAAAATTCTTAATTCCTTACCCCAAAGGTCCAAATTATCATCACAATCACTGCTAAATTGTTAGGCTTTTCTTTTCTGAAGATGCAACTTCTCTCGCCAATTCAAAATCATGGATGCATTTGAAGTTAGGATTGTTAACTGACCAAATGTACATGGACCATCAATTGCCTTGCCTGGGATACCTGCTCATGCTCTTTGACCACAGATTAAAAATACACCTTGTCGAAGACCAACAGGAAAATATCCAGATTGAATTCGGGTACTAAGTACTTCTTTACACCATTCTGAAGCATTTCTATAAAAGCCAGAAGGAGAAATTTCTACTCCTTCACTGTAGAAATAAGGACCACTTGAGTGATTTACATTAAAGCAGTGAGTTGCCTACAAAGAACTCAATATCTCCAATTCCTAGGGTTCTATAGGTAAAGGAGGAGATTCATTAATATCAAGAAGACCCACTGATTTATTATACCATCCTGCATGGCCCTTCCAATCACTGTTACCCTTTCATTTATCCAATACCTCACACCACCATAGTGGCTGTAAAATACTAGGCTTAGAGCACAGCTGTAAATCTGTACGATTATAGAGACTGTTCCATGAGTTCTGATCTAGTGGAACACCCATAAGATGTGCAAAATGGATCAGCAGGTGTCGCAAGTGACAGGCAGATGTTATCTGTGCCAGTGGTGTTCACAAGGGTGATCCATACATTGGTTAGGCTGAGGGACAATCCACACTGCAGCAGTCCCAATAAGGAAAATCAAGTGCAGCACAGAGGATTCCATCGTGATCTGCAGCCTATCTAATAAAATAAACCAACCAACCAAGCAAACCTACATTTCTGTTTTTAAGATTTTGTTAAACCAGGACATTGCTTTCTTAGTGCATATCTTGTTGGCTTAGTTTCCCATCCATGTCCATCGCTCCTGATGTTGACTGCAATGCTGGACAGACACACCTTGCAGGCAGTCAGTGAGGTCCCAAATCAGTTGAAACACACACATAGCCTTTTCCCCAGGTTATAAGGTCAAATAGCCTTTCCCACTGGCCTGTGTGAAGGGATTTGACTAAAACCTTTGCTTTCTGTGGGGAAATTGTGAGGTCCTTACTCTGTAGTGAAGAAAAATTAGAAAAAAATCACTGGAGTTCCTGCATCTGTTGAAGACAAAAACTTAAGTGTATACAGTGCTTTCTGCTGTGTGGATTGGCCCCTTGCATTCCTCCTTTTTGTTTTTACAACGTTTCCTTCAAAGTATGGTGAGAACCTTCCACCATAGCTTGGCCACAAGGGGAATGAGGGATGCCAATAACATGTACAACTCCCCAGCAAGATAAAAATTATTCGGCTACTTGACCTACATAGCCAGGGGCCATTGTCAGTTTTTATCTATCTTGGGACTCCTAAAACAGCAAAGCTGTGCTTCCAAGGTTTAACAATGTGTTTACTCCCTTCTCCAGACTCTGCAGTTGCCCAGAGAGCTCCAGAGAAGACGTCAATAGATACATACGCATATTTCAATTTACCAAACTCTGAAATGTGGGTGACATCTGATTGCCAGATCTGCAAGACCTATAACCCTCTTGAGTTAGTGCCTGTAGCTGGTGTTGGAGCAACCTTTTGACAGGCAGGACAAGAACACGTAATTTCTTTGGCATCACTCCATGAAAGTGTGAAATGCTTATGCAGTGCTGCAGCACCTTGATGGTAAAACTCATGGCATAGGTGCAACTGCTGAAACATGTCAGGTAAAGGTTGTAGCATTGATGCAACAANTTGACAGTCTGGATAACAATGGATAATTTCTTTGGCCTCACCCCATGAAAGGGCGAACTGCTTACGTAATGCTGCAGCACTTTGATGGTAAAACTCATGGGATATACAGGCTTGTTGAAATATATCAGGTAAAAGTTGTTGTAGCACTGGTGCAGCAAAATTATTATCACGACCATTCTTTTCTGCAAAAAAACTTTGGGAGATTTGTGTGACTCTTAATGTGCATGACATAATATGAATCTTGTTACTGGTTTAACAATAACCATAGCTGCTTAAAAAGAGAAAAAAAAGATATTCATTAGTAACATACTTTAACCAGCTTTTTTCCAAATGTTGAACTACATTGCAAACATACTGTGAGTTAGAAACAAGATTAAAAAAATTTAGTATGTTATTCAGAAAAAGTTTGTACAACAGCATACAGTTTAATTACTTGAGGAGAGCCTTCTGTGTAAAAAATTTTATGTTTCCAATTATCATTTTCATGCCAGTTCTGCCTGACCCATCAATGAAAACTGTTGGTCCAGTAACTGGTGTCTGTTGCCAGAATGGAGATTTAACAAGGCCTAGCTCCATTTGTAGCTGTATCAATTTATGAGAGAGAAAATGCACTGATATATTGTTAACAAAGCCTTCTAAAGCAATTTGAAAAGGCAGGCACCTGACACCATTTCAAATATTCACCTATGAGAGGAATATAAATAATTTTTGGCTCTTCCCCAGCTAGCTGCACAATTCTTTCTTCCTTGAGTAACAATTTCTGCAATCATCTCTACCTATATCATAATAGATTTTTTAGGTTGAAGAGGTAGAAAAACCCACTCAAGTAAGACCAAAGGTTCAGACAGTAAAATGTCCTATTGTCCTCTAACTCCAAGTGCTTCTGAATCCTGTAAAAAAACAAATAACAACAAAGGCTGATTTTCCACACATTGGTTAGCTTTCCTTGATTAGATTGCAATTTCCACAGGTTAAATTGCTTGCTTTGCTTCCTGTGTAAGTGTTCGAGGTGCAGGAGGATCCTTATCTCCCGCAAGAGACTAAACAGAGATTCCAATTCAGCATTGGTTAGTCCTAAATAAGGCCTAATCCAGTTAATAGAACCCAAAAGTTTCTGCAGGTCATTTAAAGTCTGAATATCAATTTGTAGCTGAGTAGGTTGTGGTTTGATAGTTCTTTCCATGATTTTCCACCCTAAATACTTCCAGGGTGGTATTTTCTGAACCTTTTCAGGGGCTACCTGTAGATCAAACTTGCTAAGAGACTGCCTAGTAAGCTGTTCCACAGATATTAAGTCACAATCTGGTTTACCAGCTAATAAGATATCATCCATACGATGATAGCATAAAACATCTGGGTATTGCTTTCATACTTGAGACACCCGAGCTGAACTCAACTGAACCAAAGAAATAGAAGTACTAGCAGCAGTCAAGATCTATTTGTTGTTCTTCTCAGCCTCTTTCCCTCCACATTTTTTTTTTTTTTGACAAAAACATATTTCTTTTTATTCTTGACCTTAAAGGTCAAGAAGGTGTTTTGTCAACATTTAAAAAAATTAGACAAGGCAGCAACAAACTTCAGTCTAGTAACTTGTCCTTAAAATTGAGTTCACTCAATTTCTCTCAGCTTTGTCAAATTAAGTACACCTGATTTTTCTCACCACATGAGATTGTACTTTATTTGAAATTATGACAGAAAATGTCACCATTGCTAGTTCCTAAGCAACAATGATTAAGTACGCACTGGATTATTAAACTTTAACTTCCAATATTAGATTAAAACTTAAGATGCCTCCTGTTAGATGCAGTAGCATTTGCACTGCATGAATAATAACCTGGGTCTGAGGAGCCCCAAAGCTTGGAGAAAGCTTGTGTAGAACCATTCAAAAACGGTAACATGACTAGACATAACAAGATAAAGAGCAAAACCACAGACCTTTCTCTGTTCNTTCAGACAGTAAAATGTCCTATTGTCCTCTAACTCCAAGTGCTTCTGAATCCTGTAAAAAAACAAATAACAACAAAGGCTGATTTTCCACACATTGGTTAGCTTTCCTTGATTAGATTGCAATTTCCACAGGTTGAATTGCTTGCTTTGCTTCCTGTGTAAGTGTTCGAGGTGCAGGAGGATCCTTATCTCCCGCAAGAGACTAAACAGAGATTCCAATTCAGCATTGGTTAGTCCTAAATAAGGCCTAATCCAGTTAATAGAACCCAAAAGTTTCTGCAGGTCATTTAAAGTCTGAATATCAATTTGTAGCTGAGTAGGTTGTGGTTTGATAGTTCTTTCCATGATTTTCCACCCTAAATACTTCCAGGGTGGTATTTTCTGAACCTTTTCAGGGGCTACCTGTAGATCAAACTTGCTAAGAGACTGCCTAGTAAGCTGTTCCACAGATATTAAGTCACAATCTGGTTTACCAGCTAATAAGATATCATCCATACGATGATAGCATAAAACATCTGGGTATTGCTTTCATACTTGAGACACCCGAGCTGAACTCAACTGAACCAAAGAAATAGAAGTACTAGCAGCAGTCAAGATCTATTTGTTGTTCTTCTCAGCCTCTTTCCCTCCACATTTTTTTTTTTTTTGACAAAAACATATTTCTTTTTATTCTTGACCTTAAAGGTCAAGAAGGTGTTTTGTCAACATTTAAAAAAATTAGACAAGGCAGCAACAAACTTCAGTCTAGTAACTTGTCCTTAAAATTGAGTTCACTCAATTTCTCTCAGCTTTGTCAAATTAAGTACACCTGATTTTTCTCACCACATGAGATTGTACTTTATTTGAAATTATGACAGAAAATGTCACCATTGCTAGTTCCTAAGCAACAATGATTAAGTACGCACTGGATTATTAAACTTTAACTTCCAATATTAGATTAAAACTTAAGATGCCTCCTGTTAGATGCAGTAGCATTTGCACTGCATGAATAATAACCTGGGTCTGAGGAGCCCCAAAGCTTGGAGAAAGCTTGTGTAGAACCATTCAAAAACGGTAACATGACTAGACATAACAAGATAAAGAGCAAAACCACAGACCTTTCTCTGTTCTTTTTATTTTTTAACTGAGAAAGTGAATTACAGATGATTTTTCCAGTCACTTGCCGTTAGTGTTCAGGAATGTCTTTTTATGAGGGAGAAAACAAGTGGTTTCAAAAGGAGAGGTGGGGGAAGGAGGCTTCCAAACTTGCAAGTGTCTTCAGTGTGTAGAGATATGGTCGATCTCTTTGCAGTAGTCACGTTCTTTTCCTAAATCTCCCAATTTCCCCGGAATTGAAACAGTTTCATTCCTTATCTAAAGGTTAGAAAAGTCTCAGCCAGTTAAGCAAAAATGGAAGAGTACATCCATTGCTTGTGATGTTCGAAGCATACACATAACTTTAGCTTCAAAGAATTCTATGTGCTTTTGTTCCCTGAATGGTCTTGAAGTGGTGACTATTTCCTGTTGTTTTTTAAAACTAATAAAGATCCTGTCTGGAACAAGCAGTTTCAGCTTCAGTCAGAAGCATTAGTGGTCAAAGCTCACGTTTCCTTTGGTTTGGTCACATCCTGGTTTCTTCTTGGTGTTCAGTTTGGGGTACGCGATGTACATGCTGGGTGGATTTCTGAAGATCCTCTGGGACCTTTTCAACAACAGGTTGTGGATGACAACAGGGGTTTGTGCTGCTTTAGGTGAGAAGAACTCTGGAAGCTCAGGGCACAAAGTCATCCTTTGCATGCATGTCCCTTTGCATGCATGTCCCTCTGCATGCACAAAGGGAACATGTCCTCTCCAGTCTTTCTACAATTCCTTTGCTGTCATGACCAGATCAGCCAGGCTGGAGGCAGGCTCAGCTGATGTTACAAATGGATGCTGCCCAAATTAAAAAAAAAACAAAACCAAACAACAAGCAAAAAAAAAAAAAACAAGCAAGCAAACAAACAAACCAAAACAAAACAGAAGAGAAAGGAAACATTACTTTCCAAAGTCACTTCCTCACAGGCTTAAGCAGGATTCCTCTGGTTCCCAGAAAGACCCACAAATGGAACTGAAAGCACTATCTGCCCCTTGCCCCCCACTTCACTTTCCCACAGGCAAACATGGCTCACAACACCTTTTATTCAGTTGTTTTCAACTTGCTGGGATTTTTGCCCTGACACCACTCTGGGAATGCTGCTTGCTGTCGCGGGCTTTCTTTCTTTTGGGAAATTCCAAAGATTTGCTTAGCTTCCTTTTTTCAAAGGACATGGGCTGTGTTAATTGTCAAAAAAGATGAGCAACACAAGCTCTCAGAAAATGCCAAGCCCTCTAAGAAATATTAATGCTACTAGAATTTAGGCACGTTTGCTCTTCTCAGGGTCAATGAGGGTCAGGTTTTCAGCACCAAACCAAGTGGGAGAGCTCTGACAGACTCAGCTCTGGCTTTCAGGGAGAGTAGTATCAACCTTTTCATCCCATGTCCTTCCGATGCTGGCTGGCACCTTCCTTCCCAGTAGGGACAGCCAAGCCATGGCATGTTCTGCAATTCCCTCTCCATCACATGCGTTGGCACTAGCCCTGGGCCTCTTCTTATCAACCTGGCTAGGCCAGGCAGCAAATGGGGCTGGGACAAGTCCTGCTCAACTGCTGCCATTTTCACAGCAGAAACCTCCAAAACCAGGGCTTGGCAGTAGAAACCTCTAAGAGTGGGGCAGGAGCGACAAGCTGGGGTTCCTCTGACACTTGCCGTGAGTCCCTCAGAGCTCCCTCCTTCCCACGGACAAATCTCTGACTGCTTGGCTGGGGTTGCTTTCATTACGTTCCTCCACCAATGCCATTTCAAGCCTCCATAACTGGGATCACTCTACTTTAGTTCTTTTGCCACCAGGTGAAACTCAATAGACTACCAAAACACAAAACACAACTGCAAAACCAATCAGAAACTGCAAGACCTCTCCCTCAGCTCTCACAAAGGCTGACAGAGTTCGCCTTTTTCAGCCCGGAGAAGAATTGGTTCCAAGGAGACCTTCTTGCCAATCTTCAAGAGGGCTCATAAGAAAGATGGGGACACATTTTTTAGCAGGGCCTGTGGCAAGAAGACAAGGGGGGAGGATTTGAAACACTAGAGGATTTAAATTTGATCCATTTCAGAAAGTGTTCACAAGGAGAGGGCCGAAACACTGGTACAGGTTGCCCAAAGAGGTGGAAAGTGACACATCCCTGGAAACATTCAAGGTAAGGAGCTTCTCCTTCCACCATTTCCAGCCCCACGATCCCAAGTGACCAGATGTCCATATCGGGACCACAGGCCTTCCTCTGACCACTTCGGGTGCCATCCAGCAAGGAGTGATGACACTTGAGCTGCGTTTCCTGCACTCACAGTTGAGCTGAGCACAGATGCCAAAATCAGCTGTGGAGAAATACAAATACTAATACTGTTAATGCTAGCTTCAATTGGAAAACCAAGCCAAAGAATTCCCCACTCTAAGTCCAAGAATGCCATGATGAATCAAGCTGGAAAAGCAGCTGTGCTCTGTTTCCTCAGGGATAAGTCAGGGAAATATGGAATTGGCCATGTAAAACAACCCCTCACATTTCCCACAGTGTGTTTTTTTTCACTCAAAGCCTTAGAGTGTAATTCCCTCCCCTCCAAAAGGGACACACACAAACCAAAGTCACCCTTAACTCATACTTCTCTAGATCTCTCTGCACATTGCTGCTGTTCTCTCAGCTTGCATCAGGGCTCAGGGCGCTTCCACAAGCAGCATTGCTGGGGAACAGCTCAAACACGCAGCTCAAAGGGCAGAGAAATGAGGGTCTCAAGCACTTGAACTCTGCCAGCTACACAGTCCTGGGTAGCAGGCACTGAGCAGGGGACACAGGGACAACTGAGACTACAGAAGAGGGGCAAACCCTGTCCAGCACAGAGATTGGAAAGAGTGAGAGCTGGGAGATGTAACAAGCTGCTTGAGTTCTCTCTGTAGGAAAACTCTTTTCTGCCTCAAGGAACGAAGGGCAGGGCAATCCAAATCAGCAGTTTAGCTCAGACCCATCCTTATTTCTCCAAAAATCAAAACCAATCATTTCATGGCCTAGGATGGCCTCCAAACCTCTTGTCATCTCCCAGTCCCTCCCTGTTCACAAACAGCAGGTCCAGTGGGTGGCTTCCCTAGCTGGTTCACTCACCAGCTGTGTCAAGAAGTTCTCAGTCACATACTCCAGGAACCTCCTGGATTGTTTGCTCTCTACTCCACTCTATTGCCAGCAGACCATCCCCACCTTGTTCCAGTCCACTTGCTGAGCCTTGCACCTGTTATCCATGGACTCCTGGGAAGTGGGGCGTGTCACAGAGGAGATGCATTGGCTGCAGCGGGCAGGAACCCAAACCCTCTCTAGGCACAGCTGAAAGCCTGTATCTCCACAGAGTGTTTGGTCTGCCCTGCTCTTCCTTGAATTTTGGTTGGAAATGCAATTGCACTTTCTTCTTCATCCAAACATCCAAACATGGCTGGCCAAAAACTCACCCATGAACTGTGTTTCATAGGCAGTTCAGCATGGAGTTGATGAAGGAAGGAGACCCTTCCCTAAGTCCAAAGCATACCAAAGACCCCATAAATGGGCCTTTCCATTGCAAAGAAATGAGGGATCATTCAGAAGTGAATGTAGAGCTTATTCACAGGGTGACAGGGAAGGCAATCTTCCAAAGGAGTTGACGTTTTATAGAGCTTTTATTCTGAGTAGCACTCAGAGATAGCACTGGAGAAAGGTGTCTTGAAATGATCTTGCTGTCTCCTGTGCTCCCTCGATTGCTTCGCTGGAATGATCACAGGAACCACTGCAGAGAGAGGCTCAGCTGATGTGAAAAATGGATGCTGTTCAAAGGGAAAAACACAAACCAAAATATAACAACAACAAGAAGAACAAAAAAAAAAAAAAAAAGAGGAAGAGAAAAGGAAAAAAAAAAGAAAAAGAAAGGAGCCATTACTTTCCAAAGTCAATTCCTCCCAGGCTCAGGCAAGATTCTTCTGGTTACCAGATAATTGTAGAAATAGGACTGACTAGACTATCTGCTCTCTGTCTTCATGCCTGGGATCTTGCCATCACAGGCAAACATGGCCTACAATGTCATCAATTCATTCATCCAGGTGTCTTTTTCTGCTTCCTGGGATTTTTGCTCTGACAGCACTCTGGCAATACTGCTTACTGTCCCAGGGCTTTTTTCCTTTCAGGGGACTCACTGAGATTCCTCTTTTCTACAGACATCGGCTACTTGAGTGGCCAAAATAGATGAGAGGCATAAGAGTTTCCTCAGGAAACTCCAACACCTCTAACACAGCCATATCTCAGAGCACTGGACTGGGACTGCTTTCCTTGGATACCTCCACCAACGTTTCAGGCCCCTGTATCTGGCATCGTTCTGCTTCACTTCTTTTGTTACCAGTTAAAACTGAACACACCACCAAAGTGCCAAACGGGGCCACAGAAACGATCAGCAGATGGCACCTCTCCTCTGAGGAAAGGCTGAGAGAGTTGGGCTTGCTCAACCTGGAGAAGAGCAGGCCCTGAGTGGAGATGAATAGGAAGGGGACCAATCTGATGCCTTGGAGTTTAGCCAAGAAGCAATCCCTGACATTGGACAGCTGCTGTTTCGCCTGCAGCCACTTTCCACTTTATCTGCAGAAGTTCCTTGGCAGACCCTCGCCTCTCATCATTCTCCTGAAGACAGCAGTTCAGGAAATCATTCAAGAGGGAGGAGTGTAGCCAGGGCTTCTGCAGCTTTGGTGTCCCTTCTGTGGCTATCAGGTGTTGAGCCTAAAGAAAAAAAGAAACATGAGACTCTACCAGTTTCTTCCATATCTGGAACCACTCACCCAGACCCCATTTTATTAAGCTCCTGTGGCATTAAAGGTCACAAAATTAGCCTTATCCTGTCCCTCTGCATCTGACTTCAGCCACTGGACACAGTGGGGAGTTGCAGGGCCTGTTCTTACTGTGTTTATAACTGTGCTACCCAAGGGACATTACTGCTCCTGCAGGAAAAAGAAACACAGCACCCACAGCACTAGATTCCAGCCACATTCACCTGGCTGGGAAACAGCAATGCCAGGATAAGCAGTGCTCTTTCCATTGCTGGTTTCTTCAGGAACGTGACTCACGAGGGAGTAATCTTTAGTAAGGTCCCACATCTCTGAAATATTTCAACGACAACTGACAAAGGTCTATGGGAAGCTGAGCTTTAGTTACACAGCCAGCAAAGAGAAACAAGTCCAGTGCAAAAGCAATCCGTGTTTGCAGGAGCTGAAAAGGGTTAATAAGCTCATCAATGTCTTTCATGTACGCAGAAACAGCCAAGGATTCAGCATCCAATTAGAGCTGCAGTCTGTGAAAACAAGATCCTAAACTAATCCAGACCAGCCAGACACATGACAGAAGAATATACAGATAATGTAGAAGCCTGAAACTCCGTCATTCTGAGATGGAGTTCAAAAAATGCACGAGATATTTCAAGCATCGCTGAAAGACAAGATGATACATTTCTGAAGGGGCTTCATGCCACTTGTCTTCTTAGGTTCTTCTGTGGATAGAAACAGAACTGCAGCAAGTGCTGATGTGCTCCAGGGACATTTTGAGAGCTGGACCTTGGTAGAACTGGTGGGAATGGCATTTTGTCTCCAGGGAGACAGAACACAGGACAGATGAGAAAGGCATTTGTGTCTGTGAGTATTTGCACCTTAGCATGAAAGGGGTTTCCTTAAAATAAGGAGGCTCTCCTTCCACCATCTCTATTCTCACCATGGCAAGTGACCAGATGTCCACCTTGGGACTGTATGCTTGGCTTCTCACAACTTCTCACAACAATAAACAGTCCTGACCACCAAGCTCCGTTTACTCTGCTCAGGGGTGAGCTGAGCACAGAGGCCAATGTCAGTCAGAAAAAGAGATACTGAAAAAAAACCAAGCTTCAAATAGGAAGCCAAGAAAAAGAATTCTCCACTCTAGGTTTGAGAATGCAGTGTTGAATCTCTCTGGAATAGCAGCCTTGCTGTTTCCTCAGGGCTGCAACCAAGGAAATAAGCAGGTGTGTGCGGAGGATTTTCTTTCCAG